>CAUYQU010005264.1:0-98838 GCA_963574635.1 Cheracebus regulus
ATATGCACCAAATACAGGAGCACCAAGATACATAAAGCAAGTTAATAACCTACAAAGAGACTTAGACTCCCAAACAATAATAGTGGGAGACTTTAACACTCCACCATCAATATTAGAAAGATCAATGAGACAGAAAATTAAGAAGAATATCCAGTACTTGAACTCGGATCTGGACCAAGCAAACCTAATAGATGTTTACAGAACTCTCCACCCCAAATCCACAGAATATACATTCTTCTCAGAATCACATTGTACCTATGCTAAAATTGACCACATAATTAGAAGTAAATCATTCCTCAGAAAATGCAAAAAAGCAGAAATAATAACAATCTCTCAGATCACAGTGCAATAAATTAGAACTAATAATTAAGAAACTAACTCAGAACTGAACAATTTCATGGAAACTGAACAACTGGCTCCTGAATGCCAACTGGATAAACAAAGGAAATAAAGGCAGATATAAAGATGTTCTTGAAAACCAACAAGAATGAAGATACAACATTCCAGAGTCTCTGGGACACATTTAAAGCAGTGCCCAGAGGGAAATATATAGCAATAAATGCCCACATGAGAAGCAAGGAAAGATCTAAAATCAACACCCTATCATCAAAATTGAAAGAGCTAGAGGAGCAAGATCAAAAAAACTCAAAAGCTAGCAGAAGACAAGAAATAACTCAGATCAGAGCAGAACTCAAGGAGATAGAGACACAAAAAGCCCTTCAAAAATCAATAAATCCAGGAGCTGGTCTTTTGAAAAGACCAACAAAATAGACCACTAGCCAGATTAACAAAAAAGAGAGAAGAATCAAATAGATGCAATAAAAAAACAATAAAGGGGATATCACCACCAAATCCACAGAAATACAAACTACCATCAGAGATTATTACAAACAACACTATGCACATATACCAGTAAACCTGGAAGAAACGGATACACTCCTGGACACTTGCACCTTCCCAAGCCTAAACCAGGAAGAAGTCAAAACTATGAATAGATGAATAACAAAGGCTTAAGTTCAGGCAGCAATTAATAGCCTACCAACCAAAAAAAGCCCAAGTCCAGATGGGTTCACAGGCGACTTCTACAATACATACAAAGAGGAGCTGGCACCACTCCTTCTGAAACTATTCCAAACAATACAAAAAGAGGGAATCCTTCCCAAATCATTTTGTGAGACCAACATCATCCTGATACCAAAACCTGGCAGAGACTCAACAAAAAGAAAATTTCAGGCCAATATCCAAGATGAACATAGATGCAAAAATCTTCAATAAAGTACTGGGAAACCAATTGCAACATCACATCAAAAAGCTTATCCATCACGATCAAGTAGCCTACATCCTGGGGATACAAGGCTGGTTCAACATATGCAAGTGTATAAACATAATCCACCACATAAACAGAACCAGTGACAAAAACCACATGATTACCTCAATAGATGCAGAGAAGGCCTTTGACAAAATTCAAAGGCCCTTTATGCTAAAAACTCTCAATAAACTAGGTATCAATGGAACCTATCTCAAAATAATAAATCCACAGCCAATATCACACTGAATGGGCAAAAACTGGAAGCATTCCCTGTCTGGCACTAGGCAAGGATGCCCTCTCTCACCACTCCTATTCAATATAGTATTGGAAATTCTCACCAGTACAATCAGGTAAGAAAAAGAAATAAAGGGTATTCAATTAGGAAAGGAGGAAGTCAAATTGTCTCTATTTGCAGATGACATGATTGTATATTTAGAAGGCCCCATCATCTGAGCCCCAAACCTCCTGAAACTGATAAGCAACTTCAGCAAAGTCTCAGGATACAAATTCAATGTGCAGAAATCACCAATAACAGACTTAAAGAAAGAAAAATCAAGAACGAACTGCCATTCACAATTGCTACAAAGAGAATAAAATACCTAGGAATACAACTAACAAAGAATGTAAAGGACCTCTTCAAGGAGAACTACAAACCACTGCTCAAGGAAATAAGAGAGGACTCAAACGGATGGAAACACATTCCATGCTCATGGTTAGGAAAAATCAATATTGTGAAAATGGTCATACTGCCCAAAGTAATTTATAGCTTCAAGTCTATCCCCATCAAGCTACCTATAACCCTCTTTAGAGAACCAAAAAACACCACCTTTTACTTCACATGGAACAAAAAGACAGCCTGCATAGCCCAGACAATCCTAAGCAAATAGAACGGAGCTGGAAGCATTATGCTACCTGACTTCAAACTATACTACAAGGCTACAGTAATCAAAAAAGCATGCTACTGGTACCAAAACAAGATATAGACCAATGGAACAGAACAGAGTCCTCAGAGACAATGCCACACAACTATAACCATCTGATATCTTTGATAAACCTGACAAAAATAAGCAATGGAGAAAGGATTCCCTGTTTAATAAATGATGTTGAGAAAAATGGCTAGCCTTGTGCAGAAAGCAGAAACTAGACCCCTTCCTGACACCTTCATTTAAATTAACTCCAGATGGATTAAAGACTTAAACATAAGACTTAGCACCATAAAAACCCTAGAAGAAAACCTAGGCAAAACCATTCAGGACATAGGCATAGGCAAGGACTTTATGACTAAAGTACCAAAAGCATTGGCGACAAAAGCCAAGATAGAAAAATGGCAACTAATTAAACTCCAGAGCTTTGGCACAGGAAAAAAACAATCACTAGAATGAACTGGCAACCAACAGAATGTGAAAACATTTTTGCAATCTACCCATCTGGCAGAGGGCTAATATCCAGAATCTACAAAGAACTAAAACAGATTTACAAGAAAAAAACAAACCCATTCAAAAGTGGGCAAAGGGAATGAACAAACACTTTTCAAAAGAAGACATCTATGCTGCCAACAAACATATGAAAAAATGCTCATCATCACTGGTCATTAGAGAAACGCAAATCAAAACCACATTGAGATACCATCTCACACCAGTTTGAATGGTGACTATTAAAAAATCTGGAGACAATAGATGCTGGAGAGGATGTGGAGAAGTAGGAACACTTTAAACTGTTGGTGGGAGTGTAAATTCATTTAGCCATTGTAGAAGACAGTGTGGTGATTCCTCTAGGATCTAGAAATAGAAATTCCCTTTGATCCAGCATTCCCATTATTCGGTATATACCCAAAGGATTAAAAATCATTATATTATAAAGACACATGCACACGTATGTTCATTGTGGCACTGTTTACAATAGCAAAGACCTGGAACCAACCCATATGCCCATCGATGATAGCCTAGACAAGGAAAATGTGGTACATATACACCTTGGAATACTATGCAGCCATAAAAAATGATGAGTTTGTGTTTTTTGTAGGGACATGGATGAATCTGGAAACCATCATTTTCAGCAAACTGACACAAGAACAGAAAATCAAACACCACATGTTCTCACTCATAGGAAGGTGTTGAACAATGAGAATACATGGACACAGGGAGGGAAGCATCACACACTGGGGTCTGTTGCAGGGGTCTAGGGGTAGGACAGCAGGTTGTGGGGAGGTTGGGGAGAGATAACATGGAGAGAAATGCCAGATACAGGTGACGGAGGGATGGAGGCAGCAAACCACCTTGCCTTATATGTAGCTATACAACAATCCTGAATGATCTGCACATGTACCCCAGAACCTAAAGTACAATTAAAAAGAAAGTCATTGTGATGTCACACAGAACCATTCTAAGTGTCATTTATATTTTAGCCATTCATATATTCCATAGCATAAAATTAAAGACATACAGAATTATCTATTAAGCTTAGTGTATCTTGTAAGGCTTTACCCACAGAAATAGAACCAGGAGGAGAAGTGTATTAGGAGATTTATTATAAGCTATTGGATTATTGTGAGAGTTAGGCAAGTTCAAATACTCAGGGGATGCCATCTGGAAGGGAATACTGAATCTCTCAGCACCAGGTGAAGCTGCTATCCACAAGTAGAATGTCTTATTCTTTAGGGATATCTCATCTCTGCTCTTAAGGAGTCTCAACTGATTTCATGAGGTTAACCAGACTCATTAGCATAACCACCCTTAGAGTCAACCGATTATGGACTTTAATCACATCTATAAAATACCATCACAGTAACAGCCAGATCATTTTGTGATTGTATAACTAGGGGTGGTAACCTAGCCTACCTGACACATTTAACGACCATCACACCTAGTTTCATTGACTAAACTGTTTCACCTTCTTTAGAGGTCTCTTCAAAGTTGTCTCCACTGTTTGAGGCTTTCTCCACCTCTTTAATTAGAATTGCATTACCTCTGTCTCAAAACTCCTTATTCTCATTTCTGGTAAGTTTTTCTTTGCATAAATTGCTGTCTCACAATTTAAGCAATATTTTAATTGTTTGTTTTTCTCTCCATCACTAAGATATAGGTCCCATGAGGGTAGTTGTTTTGTATGGTCTATTCTTACATTCCTGATACCTAGAATAGAGGTTGGCATACATTAGACACTCATTAAATATTTGTTAAATGGATAAACACAATTAGCCAGATAGTCGCCTAATTGCCACAATTATGTATGTTACATAAGTGTAAATAGAAGGTGGCAGTGGGTAAAAGAGTATGATGATCTATATTGTCATTAAATAACACAGCTTAATTTGCAAATCCGATAGTCCCCTGAAAAAAGATTATTTTTCAAGATTTTACTTGAAAATAGAAATATCTCCTTACTACAAAATTGTAGTATGATTTCTATGCAGCCAGCAAATAGATGTGTATCACAACAAAATAAATACTAAAGGTATATAAGATTTTGAGGAGATAATTTTTTACTTCAAAGTACATTGTTTCATTTACATTATAGATCTGAGAAATAGCATTCCAAGAACATGGTAACACTAACATATATTAAACTCCACAAATTACTCATCTACACACAAAATTTTAAACTATATAGACATTTTTTGACAAATCAATTCCACTTTTAGAATTTCATTCTATCTATATGCTTTCAAAAGTTTGTAAAGATAGTTGTATATGGATGTATAACACAAAACTGATTTTAAAGGCAAACAGAATAACCTAAATGTTTATCAAGAAAAGACTAGCTAAATAAAATACACACTTATGCTATGAATTACTATGCAACAGGTAAAAAGAAAGACACAAAACTATGACTACATAGTTCTGAAGTACATTAAGTGAAAAGAATACAATAAAGAATATGTATTATGAGCCCTTGTATATTAAAAAACATGTATATTTAAATATGATTGAATATACTAAAGAATTGTGACAAAAAATTTTAATAATAGTTTATCTCTAATTTATGATGCCAAGTAAAAGCATATTTTTACTTTTCTTTTTTTAACATTTAAGTGTTGATCGTTTTCAAAGTGCATTTGTTACTTTAAGATTAAAAACTAGGCTACAGTAAATAAATAATATATGTATATGCTTTGACATAGCAATTTTGTATCTAGTAATTTATCCTAAAGAAATAATTAAGGATGTGCATAAAGATTTATATATGTAATGTTCATTGCAGCATTGTTTATTATGACAAAAATGGAAAATAGCCAATCCTGCAATATGAGAATGTGGTTAAAGAAATTACAATACATCTATTTTATGAATGCTATGTACCCATTAAAATGGTGCTGCAAAAGCTTTATCCTAAATGCTGTATCATCTTTTATTAACAAGTTTTCAAAGAGGGAGGAAAGAGTTACAAAACACCATGTATCATATATGCATATTCCCAAGATGTCTATATGCCAAAGTCTTGATTGTTTAGTTGGTTTGTGGATGGCTTTTATGTTCTTTTTTGTGTATCTGCATACTTTTCAAAATTTTTATAATAATTTGCATTACTTTTAGAGACAGAAAACATATAAAAAGCAATTAGCATTATATTTACAAGCATGAGAATTTTTTCTGTGTAAGAAAATAAAAAGTGTGAAATTTAGAAACTGTGATGGCCTTGTCTCAGATATTTATTACTTACACCAAAAAGAGTAATTTGCAGTCCTGAAACAGAGTAAGAATAAACCTGATCAAACACTTGACATGATAAAGTTAGATAAAATCAGGATCACTGGGAAACACTCAAGAGCCAAGTCTTAATGAAGGCAAATACCTATTTTTAAAAGACATAACGATGATTTAGTATAAAACAATTAATTCTACCTTTATTATTGTTATATTACCTTACTTTTCTTCAAAATAAAAATAATCATTAAGATTACCATTTGCCAAATACCTACTATATAATTTTTATGTGCTCTTCACAAGATATGTCTACATAATTAGCTTTAATACCCACTTTTGGGGGGATTTGTGGCTATTGAATTAAAATGTCAAAGAAGCTTAAAAGTTTGCTCAAATATTGCAACTAATAAACAATACAGCTAGAATATAACCAGATTTCCTTGAACCTAGACTCAATACTTTCTATTATCTTCCCAGCCTGCCAAAATAGTTTCCTGTTTATGTTCAACAAATCTGGTGTCCAGAAACTCTCCAACAGTGGGACCCTTGAAGGAATGAATTCAGATAATGTCCATTTGTCAAAGGAAAGTGGGTCATGAGCCAAAAACAATTATAGAAGAAAGCAGAATTAGAGGAAAGATTTTACTTCAGTAGTAAGAGAAGTTGAGACAAACTTCTAGTTTATTTTTTATTTTTATTTTTTATTGAGACAGGGTCTCACTCTGTTGCCCAAGCTGGAGTGTAGTGGCATGAGCACAGATAATTACAGGCTCAACCACCTGGCCTCAAGCCTCTTGAGTAGCTGGGACTACAGACAGGTGACACCACCACACCCGGTTAAAATTTTATTTATTTATTTTTTAGAAAAAGGGTCTCACTATGTTTCCCAGGCTGGTCTTGAACTCCTGGGCTCAAGTGATCCTTCTGCCTCAGCCTCCCAAAGTGCTGAAATAAAAGGCATCAGCCACCACGCCTGGCCAAAACTTCCAGTATTTAAAAAGTGACCAAATAATAACTTTTGCTTCTTTTAGGGTCATCTGTTTGTCTCAGGCTGACAATTTTGAGAATGGTATCTGGGCTTGTTTTGGGCAAATCAATTATTTACCAGTTTCCACCTTTCTTACTCACAGAAGGGCAATGATGAAGAGAATAGAAAAGGTTTTGTGGGGACTCCCTGTTTCTTGGCTTACAGGAATTTGATAAACACCTGGAAGAATCTGATGACAGTATGAATGGCATCTTGACAAAAGTAGCAGTGGAGTTGACTAAGGCTACAGAAGTGGAATTAGCACTGGTGCTGTATCAGCAGTACTGACGAGGTGTCTAGACTAGTGAAGATAGCAGGGAAAGCCTCAGACAGGGTAAAAGGTGGCATGAATGATTGCCTATGATAGGAAGCCAGAGCAATTCAACTTGTCATTACAAGCAGAACAAAATGGAAGAGGGACACAGCCTACAGGATGGGTCTATTCACTGACTAAATCTCAAAATAAATCCCCTGGCCTCAAAAAGAAGTTAAAGCCATCAAACTGTCACAAAACTCTCCAAAGGCCTTGATAGTAGCTATGCAGTATATGGAAAAGTGAAGTAATATATTTTCTCATAAGAATAGAAAATGTAGATTTTTATTAGTTTTTAATATATAAATTAATTACAGCTATAAACATTTTATCATAATCAAATAATCTCTGCTTCATTTGTATTTGGCAGACCTATCTTCAGGAATATGTTTAGTAATGTTGAAATTTCACAGCTTTGCAATCTTCTGTATCTCCCTAGAATCTTCTGCGAATTTTTTTCTTCCTAGGTACTGTAAATATTTAAAATTATTGGTTAGAAATAAAATGTTAAGGCTAGGCACAGTGGCTCACGCCTGTAATCCCAGCACTTTGGGAGGCCGAGGCGGGTGGATCATGAGATCAGGAGTTCAAGACCAGCCTGGCCAATATGGTGAAACCCCATCTCTACTAAAAATACAAAAATTAGTGCGCGTGGTGGTGCCTCCCTGTAGTTCCAGCTACTTGGGAGGCTGAGGCAGAAAAATTGGTTGAACCTGGAATGGGAAGTGGCTGTGAGCCGAGATCGTGCCACTGCACTCCAGCCTGGCAACAGAGAGAGACTCCGTCTCAAAATAAATAAATAAATAAAATATTAAACACCTCTTCTATTTCACTCGTGCAATTTCTCAGTTTCTAAGCTCAACCAAGAGGTTTCTTTCATGTATTTCTCTTTGCTCTTTCTGTTCTTTCCCACCATGATCCCTTTCTCTTCTCTGAGTCAGATTTCCTGGGGAAGATAAAAAGGAATCATCAATGTCTGAGAGCTTAGATGGGAAAGAAACACTGCATTAACAATAGTGACTCTGATCTATGTAATCATATGTAGAAGGGAGAGAGTAAAAAGTAATCATGAAATGTATAAATACTGTGAACTCATTGGCAGGCAATACTGAGCAGTTATCTTTCAAAAGCAGTAGTATATTAATGAAGATACCCATTTTGGAATATGGCTACAGATAGAATTTAAAACAGTAAGACAGAATGAAAGGAAAAAAAAAGTATAGATAGAGAAGAAAAGTCCATGGACAGAGCTCTGGAAACCTAGCAGAGAATACTGGAAATGAACAACCAGTAAGATGGGAGAACTAAGAAAGAGAGGGTAAGCATTTCAAGGAGGAGTCATTAACTAAGTCAATTGCTATTGATGGATAAAATAAAATGAAGAGTGACAACTGGTCATTAGACTTAGCAATACAGACACTGGTAACCTTGATTAAGTACTTTCAGTAGACTTATGTGGGAAAAAATACAGAATGGAGTTCAAGAGAGAAAGGACCAAGCAAAATTAGAAAATTTTTTTTAAAGAGCTTTGCTGTTAATTGTGGGAGTAAAAGTGTATTCCTTGGAGATAAAACTGCAATCAAGCACAGGTTCTTTTCAAATGGGAGAAATAGCACATGTTCATGTGCTAATGGGAATAATACAACAGAGGGGAAAATCTGAGGATAAGATAACAGAGGAAGAAATTATACTCGAGTAGGCAAGAGACCAATATCTAGTCGATAAGAGTACGTGGTCTTAGCAAGAGCACAAGCATCTCATCTGTAGTAGCAAAAGAGATGAATGTGCTAATCAGCTTATTTGTGGTGATCACGATGTATGCATACATCAAATAATCACATTCTACACCTTAAGTATGTATAACTTATGTTGTCCATTATACCTCAATAAAGCTCAGGGGAAAGAAAAGGTAGAAAATATGGGCATAGATATGATAGATGGGCAGCTATTTTGGTCGAAGTTCTTTTCTGATGATTTTTATTTTCCCAGTGAATTCCAAGGTAAGATCTGAAAGTATGGGGGATGGAGAAAGCATTAGAAAATTTGAAGCGAAAGAAGATAAGAGATAGTTATTCAAGAGAGTAAGAATGGAAAACGACTTGGGAATACAGTGTGATTACTGCAAAGCTTTAAGGGCCTCTTAAAGATAAATTACTATGACTTTAAATTGAGACCTATGTACATCAGTTGTGCAAGGGCAAGCAGAAAGAAAGTAGAGTTGGATCTAACCAGGGAGCGATTTAGCCAAGAGCACAAAACCAATTAAGAGAACGACAAAGGAGTTGACGGTATATGCAAGGAAATAATCATACTTGACCATGGCATTAAATCCAGGTGAGGAGGAAGGGGTAAGAGGGTAAGAAACAGTGAAAAGTGTTGGCTAAATGGATCCAAGACTGTATTAAGCTCCTTGGATAGTGGAAATGCTTACTAGAGAGAGTAAACAAACAAACAAAAAAAGCAAAAAGTTGTAGTCACAGAATGAGACAAAAATAGGTGTTTATTGAAGATCAGAAACAATGAAGCGTGCTTATATTTCTCTCAGCTGATGGCCCTAGCCACAAAAAATGTCCTGCTTTTCATAATACATGCATTGGAAATTTGAGGCATTTTTAAATTAGTAAATAATCCCATTTGGGAATCTATGAGTATTTTGAGAGAGGAGGTTTCATATAATGGTGTGAGAAGATTCAAATGCCTAAGCAATAGCATCATATGCTTGCAACTATATAAACAAGCATATTGATCAAAACACTGAGATATCTTTTCTTAGCTGTCTGTTTGTGTAGCTGAAGTAAAGGCTTTTCTCTACAGATGAATTTACATGTTGTTAATCTGACATTTAAATGGAATTTAGAAGTTCCTTTGCTATTGAATTGTCATTTAATCTAGCTAATCTAGATATTTTAAAGATACATTCCTTAGCCGTATATTAGGCTTTGAAATTAATCAATGTACAGATTCCCTGAAGTGTACATTCTCTGTAAATTGAGTGCAAAGAGGATTAGTGTACAGGCAGTGAAAAACACTTGTGGGAAATATGAGCACTTCCAAGCTCATTGCATTTAAGTACACCAAATGTTCTAGTTTGGCTTGTTCTTGATCAATGGGCATTTCAGTTTGAATGCTGAACTAATTTGGCCAGACAGGAACAAAATACGCAAGTACATTTATCTATCTATATTATGACTATATCTAAGGTTGCAGAACTTATTCATAAGAAGAAAGAAAATAATAAATTTTATTGATATAAGCACTTCAATGGTCATGATTTGGCAACCTCTGCATTATGACACATTTGAAGTCCCTTCAAATTTAGCTATTTTTCTTCAGTTATTCAAAACAAATAAGGAAAGCTTGGAAGTCTATGTTGCCAGATAGCCCCTGGTCTGTGCTAAGTAGTAATTATCTGAAAAAGTTTAATAGAATTTTGGCCATATTGTGCACGAACAGGACCACAATGAATATTTCATTCACAAGTTCAACAATATCAGTCTCCTGCAAAAACCCAAGATCAACCTTACGTGACAACTGGTGAATAGTCACTAATTGCAGATTACAATTATTGTCTTTGCAACCATTAGGTTAACGTTCCTAGTTCTAACTTACTTTCTGTCAAAAACCAAAAGTCTAGTCTAAGTTACATAAAAAGATAATGATGAGCTAAAAACAAACAAGATGTATAATCCACTTCACACTTGTCAGGACTGATGGGCCCATATATCTGCATCTTTTCTTACAGGTTTCTGAAGTATCACTCTCCAGTAAAAAATTAATTAGTATTGAAATGCATAGATGAGGAAATGATAAGATTTATTGGTTCATATACAATAAACTATAAAACAAACAAATGGTAGAATAAAAAGTAATCACGTTTACAATACTTATTTTTTACCAAACTACTATAGGCAAGCATAAGCTACATGATATGAAAGCTTTAGAAGAAAGTTGCCAAAGAGGCAAAACACAAATAAATATCTACTATGCAAGAAAAAAAAGATGCTTACTTAATAGAAGTAGAAAAAGTGAATTTTTAAAAGTTTCCTAAAGATGATTGAAAGGATTTAGACAAACATCAATAACATAAGGGCAGACAGTGGTGGCAGCGAGGAGGAGGGAAAGGTGGGTGGAAAGCTCGAATGCAGGGAGCCTAGAGGCTGTATTGGGAGCAATGGTGAAGCTCACTATGGCAGAGGCATAAGACTTATTTATGAAATGACAGGAAATCAGAGAGGTAAATTGGGCTGCATGTACATATAAAAACCAGCAGTTATCTGCTGGGTGCAATGGCTCATGTCTGTAATCCCAGCACTTTGGGAAGCTGAGGTGGGAGGATCCCTTGAGACCAGAGTTCAAGACCAACCTGGGCAACATAGTGAAACCCCCATCTTTACAAAAAGAATTAAAAAAATTAGCCGGACATGGTGGCACACACCTATAGTCCCAGCTGCCCAGGAGGCTAAGGTGGGAGGATCACTTGAGCCCAGGAGTTCAAGGCTGCAGTGAGCTACGATTGCACCACTGCAATCAAGCCTGGGCAACAGAGCAAGAACTTATCTCTAAAAATTATAATTTAAATAAATAAATAAATAAATAAATAAACTAACCGTTCTTAGAGTGTCATTCAGAAACCTCTGGGAGCTCCTGAGACCATTCCAGAAGGTCTGCGAGGAGAAAATTATTTTAATAATATTAAGATTTCATTTTTTTCTCTTTCATTCTCATTCTATCATGAGGGTAGAGTAGAGTTTTCTAGAGGATACATGCCACGTGATTTTTCAGCAGATTGAATGTAGG
This sequence comes from Cheracebus regulus, assembly GCA_963574635.1. Lineage (NCBI taxonomy): Eukaryota > Metazoa > Chordata > Mammalia > Primates > Pitheciidae > Cheracebus > Cheracebus regulus. The sequence continues at coordinate 12,090 of CAUYQU010005264.1, forward strand.
CAGGGCAGATATCAGAAAATAAGTCTTCTATAAAGCCAGACATTAAAGAGATTTGTAAAAAAAAAAAAAAAGAACAATATTTTCACTACTTCTTTGGGGAAATAGTTATTTTTCATAAAAATATTACTATTGTTACCCAGCAATATGCTTTTATTTTAAATGTATTGAGACTATTTAAAATTGACTCTAGTTCTAAGTATAATAAATGTGAATATATGTAACTTATATTTACAGAAGCACTTTGAAATCTTCAATAATTGCATAAAGGAGTACTGAGACCAAATGTTTGAGAATGCTGGTATAGATTGAATAATTTTGGCTTTCTCCATTAGGAAGGACTTGAAGGACGCAGAAGTGGTGACTGGAATTTACTGAAAATGATGGGACATGGTCAAAGTTTAGAGCTTGCCCATGTTTATCTGCTATTTCAAATTTCACTGAAAACAATGTTTTGCAGCATTCATAAACTTGCCCCGTTAGCTTTTGTAAACAAGTTTCCTTCTATGTTAAAGAGCATACAGGATTTACATTAGGCACCTTTTGTGTCCCATTTTCTTTATTTTTATTTTAGATTCAAGGGGTACATGTGCAGGTTTGTTACATGGGTATATAGTGATGCTGAGGTTTGGGCATATATTGATCCCATCACTGACACAGTGAACATAGTACCAATAGGAATTCTTTCAGCCTTTGTCCCCCGCCTTCTCTCCTTGCTTTCAAAGCCCCTAGTGTCTGTTGTTTCTATCTTCATATCCATGTGTACCCAAGGTTTAGCTCCTACTTATAAGTGCCAACATGTGATATTTGGTTTTCTGTTTCTGCATTAATTCCCTTAGGATAATGTCATCCACCTTCCTCTGTGTTGTTGTAAGGAACCTGATTTTGTTCCTTTTTATGGTGGTACAGCATTCCATGGTGTATATGTACCACACTTTCTTTATCCAGTCCACTGTTGATGGGACCCAGGTTGATTCTATGTCTTTGCTATTGTGAAATACAGCTGCAATGAACATATGAGCACATGTGTCTTTTTGGTAAAATGGTTTCTTTTCCTTTAGATATATATGAAGTAATGGGATTGTGTGGTCAAATGATAGTTCTATTTTTAGTTCTTCGAGAAATTTTCAAACTGCTTTTCACAGAGGATGAACTAATTTACATTCCCACCAACAGTGTATAAATGTTCCTTTTTCTCTGCAACCTCACCAACATCTGTTATTTTTTGACATTTTAATAATAGCCATTCTGACTGGTGTGAGATGAGATTTACTGTGGTTTTTATTTGCATTTCTCTGATGATTAGGGGTGATGAGAATTTTTTCAGATGTTTATGGGCCGCTCCACCTATTGTTGTCATCATCCGTCCTGCATGGGCTTCAGCCACTCTGCCCTGGTGCCCTCAGCCTTGACTCAGGCCGGCACCACCTGTGTTACTGTTAGCTCCTGGGATCCTATGGATTATAGTATGGGATGCGCATGGGAACCCACTTTGTGCTCACACATGTACCGCACCCAAAAATATATAGGGCCACTATTGAGCAGTGAATGATAAGGACCAATAAATAAATATTTCCACCTTTTCTCCCCAAGTCAAAAGTTCTGAGTCACATTTCCTAAGGCTTCTCACAAGGTGCCAAGGGAACAAGCAACATTGTTTATTAGAGGAAACAACTTAATAACCCAGCCTTGTTTGTTTTGTACTCCTTTCTGGTTTTACCTCCTCTCTATCCTTCACTTCTTCTTCTGGAGATGACATTTGCCAAATGCCCATAAATAAGCATAAAGACCAAAAAATATGTTAATCATACAGTAGTTCAGCAATAAAACGTATCCATTGGTTCAGCCTCTACTGGGTACTACTACTACTGATACTGCCTCTCCCATAAATAATAATAAGGATAATGATAATAATGAGTAAACGTATTCAATGAATCAGAAAAATAAAATATTTTAAGTGCTTAAGATCCTTCTCTATGTTAAGTCTGAAGAGTAATGGTCAAGCATCTAATTTAACATTTTCCCAGTGCCTCTGAATTTTGCATAATTTTTCTGTCTTTAACAGAAATGTTTCTCTTATGTATTCAATTTCATTCTATCCCCATCATTACCATGTAGTGACATCTCATAGGTCACTGATAACTTCCAAAATTTCCTCTGGCAGAAATCCCTCTTCTCAGGACTTCCAAGCAAAGTTATGGCCCCAGTTGAGTGTGCTGAGCATACATAGAAGATATAAACCTACCATGGTTGTATTAATAAGTCAGAGACTATGACCCTCTCATTTAACACATTCTGCTTAGTAATTATTAAATAACTGTGAAGGGAAGCTTAGTGCCCTTTTAGTAACCTACCTCATTCATAGTTTTGGCCTTGTGGTCAAGACCGACATAATTTTAAATAAAATCACTGTTTCCCTAAGAATTATTATTCCATTTGCTGTTCTACTTGTTCATTACATATAAAGCTGACTACCTATTACTTGAAATATGTAATTATGTGAAACATAATAGAAAATAAGCTTCAAATTTGTCATTTCTAATTATCTGCAAATGTCAATGTTTCTTGAAATATTCTTCCTGTTTCAGTATAGATTTTGCAGATTCCTGGTAAATTTAAAGCCATCGTAAGGAATAGCTCAAATACCATCTCTTGCTTAAAAGCTTTCTTGACCATATCTACCACACTAGCATAGGCGAATTTAAATACTTCTGCACCCCACTTTAGTGTATCAAATGGCACCATATTTTACTATACATACTGATTTATATGCTTGTCTGTCACTTTAAGTACTTCAAGAGAAGATATCATACCATATTCATTTTGCATGTTCAATGTATATCCCAGTACCTAACAAATAGCAGAGAATGTTAGATAAATGAATAGATTAATGAATTGATAAGAAAATATGTCAATCAATAAATGAATGACTACATGAATAAAAGAACAAATAAATGAATAATAAAACAAGTAGGTTCAATAGTGTCCCCAGTTAGAACTCCAGAAGTACAATAAAAAATTCCAAACCAATTACAGAGGGTTGAATTTTTTTCTTCCAGTTTCCATTGCAGTCTTTAAATTGTTTCTGATTTAGTGGAAATGAAAAGATACTTTTCACTGAGCTAATTTTTCTATTTTAATGTTCCTTCTGACTTTAATTAAATATCTTCCACAAGCCTGTCTTTTTGCCTTCTCTCTCAAAAGTGAAGCAGTGTGTGCTCAACTCACAGGCTTCACAAAGATTTCACAGCTCTATTTTTAATGCTTGCAGTACAGTTGAAGACATGTGTTAAGAATTTTTTCTCTTATTATTATTAATTCCAACAAACTGTTACAGAGAAATAATTGTTCTGATCAGAATTATACTAATTAATTTTACATAACCAGTGATGTGCCATCACAGAAGCTTTGTGTGCTCTTACAGCTTGTTGTTTTCTGCTGGATGTCAAATTTGTATCTTTGTGCTTTTATACATTCAGCAGTAGTGTGGTCTACTCTAGACATAAAAATTTGGAGCTTTATAAGTAAGCTGATATAAGTTAACAGGAGAATTATTGTTGCTTGATTAGCATTGCTGTTTAGAGGTAGGGCAGGATTTTGTTTATCAATCTCGCTTTTGTCTTATGTTTTGTTTTCTGGAAAGGTCAGTTATTTTGTGTATTCTTGGCATGGCACAAGGTATGCTGCAGTGCACAACAGACTTGGTTAAATCTGCTTTTTTGTAACTGGACTTAAAAATTCGCTTTTGGCCATTTGTCTGCGATGATTTTATTTTCCTATCCTAGAGCTTTTAAATCATCAATCATGTGTTTTGTGTGTGTGTGTGTGTGTGTTTGTGTGTGTGTATCAGTTGGAGAGCTAGCTTGACAGTTTTGATGGGCCATTATTGTAGTTTAAATTTTATTTGTGGAAGATTTCATTTGACATTTCGGATTTATTATGCTACCTTGAAAGCTGGAGTTCCACAGGGCTCTGTCTTTGATCTCAGGTCATCATTAGTTAATGCCAATGATTCAAAGCCTGCCATTGGTGAAAATAACTCCAAACACTTGCAAAATACCATTTCACTGTGGCTCTTTCATCAGTGGTAATTATTTTGCACAGTTTGGGAACAGTCTGTACATATTATAGGAATTCTTCTAATATAACTTCATGAATCATTAAGATAATTAGAAATTGCAGTTGTGTTTGATTAAGTTTAAACAATAAAGTTACAATACAGTGATACTTCCTTTTCATACACATTGGAAGTAGGAAAAGGAAACTAAGAATTTCCTCCAACTAAGAGTTTCTGGTTTCGTTTTCTCTTTTGCTCCCACTCGAAAGAACTTCTGGCATTGCATTAAATCAAGAAAGAGTGTGACTATAATTAATACTATTATTAAAAAGGTCACATATAAGTTTACTTTGCTTTCAGCAAAGTAACGAGTCTACTTTAAAAAGAAAAGAAAAATAAGGTAAATCTACGTTAAAAAGAAAGAAGAAAAATGAGACAAATGCTCATTTTTAACAATACGTTACAAACAGCAACTTTGTAAAAGACATTCTGCTTTAATGTTTTGAAAAGATCAAGTGGTTCACAAAAATTATTTATACACTTAGTAATGGTATAAAGCATTAAATATGTTATGCCATAGCAAGAAAATATATTTCAAATTATAATTTTATATTCTGGAATATAGAAATAATCATCCCTTAATTTTCCTTATTCTTTCATTCTTGAAACTCTGAAGAAGAATTTCATCTAATTAAATAGGAACAAACTGTTTGGGGCTGATAAGGAGGGTAATTTCCTGGGAGAACCTGATTCAGTGCTACAGCATTGCTAGTTTTCTCATAGTGGTATCTTCTAGGTTTTAGAAATATCCGTTTATGCTCTACAAATACTCTGAAATCACAACAAACCTGTGTCATTTCTTTCTTACACTTTGCAAATAATTGTTATTCTATTCACCAATTTATAATGATGCTTACAATTTCCTTATAATACCAAATGACTTCTATCTATCACTAATTGACCAATGTATTTTATTCTGAGTAGACTAAATTATCTCTTTCAAGTTACCTTAAGCCTCAGTCAAACCTTTCTTTTGCATCTTTGGACAGAATCGCATTATCAATTTTACATTTTATTTTATTTCCTTATGTATTGGCAATTGAGGTCAGGGACATTGTTCAAAGAAAATAAGTGACAAAGAGTGTCAGTGAAAAAATAATGCATCGGAGAATTTTCTCTCCTTGGTGTCCAGACAGTGCTATTTGGTTGAGAACATTTGCAGCACAGTATATGAATGCTCACTGGCCCAAAGGATGCAGTTGACCACTGGACTAGTTCTCTTTGGCTGAGAATGTGTGAGAGTATTCAACATGTGCATCACAAACATATGTGTGTGTGCACACATGCACGTGCGTGTATACACATATATAAACAATGTACCATAATAAATATATGAATATGTAACATATTTTTATTAATAAATTGTACAGAAGCATTAAAAATCAGAAATGTACAAATTGATGTTAATCCAGTTATGTGTGTAATACCCAAGTTTGCAGGACTTAAAGGAATTGAAATTGTAAGAAAATAGCACATCTCTTTCTCTCCTTCTCTTCTCAAATACAATTTTTATGTGCTAATTAGCTACTAGGGGAACTATAGTTCTCTTCTATTTTCTTTTGATCATGGGAACTAAGAAGATTTTCAGAAATATATTAATATTAACAGAATCCCATTATAACAAAACAGTATGTGTGACCTCATGAGATTGCTTTAAAGTGATTTTATTTCCATTGTTGTCAGAGTCATCTTTGTATTCAGCTTTAAGGTATAAAAGCAGCTTTAGAAAATTTCATCAATAATGTGTATTATGGAAACTACCTGTAGGTGTCATAAAATGAGGTACATTTCTGTTTCAATTAACTTCAGGGGAAATAAACAAAGTTTGACTATATGCAAAACCTACAAGAATGAGGACCTCCCAACTCAGTGTACAGAGTGACATTCTGCTGAAACAGTTGGGTAAGTTATTTGTTTGCTCATGTTAAACTCTGATGAAGACACGTCCTTCCATATTAGCCCAAAATTCGCATTTCAAATATTTGCCTTCACATACATACCCTTTATCTTCTAAGCAAGATAACATTTTTTGCTTCCCATAACAATTTCTGTCACTTTCTTTCTGCTAACTGAACAGTTCTTCCTTATAGGAAATTCAACTCAGGGTAGTCAGATGAGCCAGTCTCTAGCTATCAGATACCCCTATCTCCCTGGCAATGTTGGTAGTGAAGAGGTGTAGAGATACTAAGGCAACAGAACCCTCCATGGAATTTTGCTTGAATGCCTGAAAAAGTGGCTTTTGCTTTTCTTTTCACTGGGAGAATTGGTGTAAGAATATCAGAAGCCTGAACCTAGCACTGTCTGCTAATGGTCTGAAGTCTTTGCCACAACATGGGAAGAGATTGCCTAGGAATGAAGTCAATCTCTTGGGAAAGCATAAGAAATAACCAAAGAAAGTGAGAGGAGGATGCCTATGACATGATTTGAATCTCCAAACCCTGCCTAAGTGAGGTTTATTCCTTGGACAACCCTCCTTCCCCAACGTGTTATATGAGGATAAATGTCCCTTTTAGTCCTGTTGCTTGAATAGATTTCTGTCACTTGCAATTTGCAAATTTGTGACTAACATACCTGCACATACACACACACACACACACAGACACACATACACACACACACACACACACATTTAACACTTGCCATATTGAACATACAGGATGGCACATCTTATCTGGACAATGTGGAAAGTGAACTTTTAAAAAGAAGTAAATGCTCTTGAATCATAGCCTGAGATAATGAAAGGGTAACTTAGGAGAAGGTAAGTAACATGATGCACTATTAACCTAAATTGGGTTTTTTTGAAGAAACATATATTGCCACTTTTCTGTTCTATCTCAAGCCTTGATTGCCATGCTAAACAAAATTCAGACCAGATTCCAATCCCAGATTTTTCTCGTTGACTCAGTCCACTCTATAGTTGACTTAACCACACTTCCTTTCTTTTTATCACATGCTTAGCTTAACCAATAAGTGAATGGTAAAGAATCATCACGTATAGCTTCCTCCCAATTTGTAAACTGACATAAAACTACTCCACAGAATTAGTTGTTTGGAATTCCCAGAGCTGTGAGTGATATCTTTGTATGCCACCCTACTCTTAAAACAGCTACCTCCGAGTTCCCTTTTTTGACCACATGCTGGAAGTCAGGTGTCAGATACAAGCTAACTATAGAAAACGGCAGGAAGGAGAGGCACTTTTTCTCAGCCTTACCTTTAGGTAAACACACAGTAAAAAATGCATCTCTTTTCTTATTGAAGTAAAAGATGGTTTGATCATTTTTCTTTCAGTAGATCCAAAGAAAAAAGTTGAATCCTCACTAAGTGGAGGGAAACAAAGAGCTCATATCCTAAGGACAAGGCACAATCTATTAGATATAGGACAAAAGCTAAAAAAAAAAAAGAAGAAGAAGAAGAAAAGAAAAAGAAAAAGAAAAAAGAGAGAGGACTCTGATTTAAACACAAATCCAAAAAGAGGTTTTTTGTTGTTGTTATTTTTTTGGGTTTTTTGTTTTGTTTTGTTTTTGAGACTGAGTCTTGCTTTGTTGCCCAGGCTGGCATGTAATAGTGTAATCTTGGCTCACTGCAACCTTCACCTCCCGGGTTCAAGTGATTCTCCTGCCTCAGCCTCCTGAGTAGCTGGGATGACAGGCACATGCCACCATACCCGGCTAATTTTTGTATTTTTAGTAGAGATGGGGTTTCACCATTTTGGCCAGGATGGTCTTGAATATAGACCATCGTGATCCACCCCCTTTGGCCTCCCAAAGTGCTGGGATTACAGGCGTGAGCCACTGCACTGGCCCCGAAAGAGTATTTTTTAGTGTAACAGTCTTTTCAGGACATAACTCACAACTACCAACCCTTATCATTTTGGTGCCTACTTAACACACTTCCAACTTCCACCATCTGTAATTCTTTGCTGAGGGCTTTCTCTGGCCAGTGGAGCCTGCTCCGCCTGTGTTCAGGGCAGGCAGCCAGAAGTCTGGGGAACTAATGTCTCCAACCCCAACAATCACAAGCACTGACTAACAGAGATTGGTATGTAAATTCCGTAGCTTCCTTATACTTCAGGTGGAAACAATCTGAGCTGCATATTCTATAAACTGTTTCTCATAGCTCCTCAGAAGGATTGACTTCCAATTGCTCACAGTGGTACCTTGATTGGCAATCCATCCTTTATTTTCCTCTCACTTTCCTATCTAAATTTGCCACTTCTGTACTGTTGTTCCCTATTAACTCCCAGCCAATTCCAAATCCTTGTCCCAGTGCCTGCTTCTTTGGGATCCCAAAGCAAGGCACTTACCAATGTTAATTGTTATCCTAGTCCCCATCTCATTCATGGCAATTAAAGATGGCCACAAAATCTTTGACACTCCTGCTATGGAGAGGTGGGATCTAATGCTCTTCTGAACCTAAGCCAAATAATTCATAATTATTATTATATCCAAACAATATTTGTTTACATAAGGCACTATTCTTGTTTCTTGTTTCACTACTTCCATTTATATCTTAACCCTGCTTTCTGGACACTCAATTTCATTCTTCCCATAGTATAATAACATATAGTATATATTTTGGTAAGAATTTGCACTCACAACTCATGGTGTTTGTTTTTCTAGAATATACTTTATTTCACTATCATTTTCTTAATAAATGTTTATCTGGATATAAAATTTGGCTAAATGACTAGATATAAAATTTTAAGTTGCTAGTTATATTCTCTCAGTGTTTTAATTCTTCTTTACTGTCATCTGTTTCTATTGTTGGTGTTAGCAAATGTGCTAAGTTTCATTTTTTGTAAGTAATATTTTACGTGATTGCTTTTAAACATACTTTTGCTTGACTGTTCTGTATTTGATTAAAGTATGTCTAGATGCAGAGTTCTTTTTATTCATTCTGTTTGAGATGCGCCATGATTCATGAACATAAGAAATCAAGATTTTCTTCAACTCTAGAAAATTTGCAGGAATTATGTTTTTCATGTTGTCTCTTTCCTACTTTCTATATTCACTCTTCTTTTCAATTAGAAATATATTGGTCTATCTCATCCATTACTTTTTGGTCTATCTCATCCATTACTTTCAGTTTTCCTAAGACTGCTTTCATTTCATTTTATACTTTCTCTGTGCTTCATTCTGAGTAATTTATTCAGCTTTTGTTTCCAGTTTGCTCCTTTTCAATAGATATATCTAATTTTCTATTTAACTTTTCTATTAATGTTTCCATCAATACATTTTTCACTTCTATACATTCTTGTTAATTTTTTGTTCTGATTTTTCATAGCATCTTGTTTCTTAGTTGTGTTTCAATCTCATGTTTTTTAATAAAGACATTTATGCATACTTATATTTTATAATTTCATTATCTGACAATCTATGTTTAATTGTGCTCTTTGTTGTCTCAGCTGATTCCTATTTGTTATACCTTACTTATTGAATTTGCAGTTGTGAATTGATCTTCAGGAAAGCATTTTCTGTAAGATCCCTATGCAGCCTGGATTGTGAGCATTTGCATTTGCTTTTTTCAGTGCTGGGGCACTAATAACAGAGAATTAATTTATTGGCCTTATATGTTCTTGATCTGTCTGGCAGTATAAATTAAAACCTCAACATTTTATGAAGGCAAGAATTTGGTTACAGACCCATAGAATTTTCTGGTTTTTTCCTGAAGGCCAAGGAATAGTTGAGGATGTTCAAGCATTCTAGCTTTACACAGTGCCATCTAACTCTCTACCTAGACAAACCCTAGTGTTCTGTCTTTATGGGAATGTGGAATACCAAGCATCCTGTTGATCTACATCAACAAAAACACCCCCATGCAAAGCACAGCTTCAGTGCCCACTTTACATGCACATCACAGCTTTTTCTCTATGGCTTCTTGGCATTTACCTTAATTAAATTATTAATTTAATATGTTAATTAAAATATGTACTATTAATTAAAATATGTATTTAAAAATATTTTTGTTGTCTGTTAGCCAATGTTTCTAAATATTTTTAAGTGGAAAGGATTTTGTAACTTCCATTAGGTTGAGCCATAGGAAATTTCTTTATTAGTCCAAAACAGTTCAACATCATTGACTTCATATAGTTCAATCTAATAATTATCTATATTTCTGAAGATGGATATCTCCCTAGTCTTTCATTCTGTTAAATAAATGGCATCTACTAGAAATAGCAGCTAGTTTTTGGTAGTTTTGTCATGCACTTACCAGATATTTGGGTAGAATTTATGGACAATTTCTAAACAAGGACTGGACTATTTTCAGTGTTACATCAGATTGTCAATTGAAAAATATCACAGTCAAACCTTCAGGGTTGAATGAATTAATTTAGAGAGTGGCAAATAAACACTCAAATAACTCTTCAGTCGCATTTAGTTAGGTATGTGTAATTTAACATACATTTTAAAACGTGTTGAATTCTTTCATCAACAAGTGAAGAAAATACATGTTCTGAGGGAACTAAACTCTGAGTAAGCTAACCATTATTTGCATCATAGTTTAAGAAACCTTTATATTTATCCTGAATTTTTAAAATTGACTTATGGTGGTCCATCAAGTGATAGATTCTGTCCCCCCAGATAGAGCAAATTTACTAAATTTGTCATTGTGATAAATTGGTATGATATATGAAATTTCAAAAATTGTCTTTATAAGCATTTTCACTGTCATGAATAAGTGATTTGTGTTTGTTTATTTCCTAATTGCATTTTAAAATCATTATACCTTTTAAAATCTCAGTATTGCAGGATAGAAAAGCAAATTCATGACTCAATATGCACTTTTTCAGAGAACACACTAAAAAAAAATGCGGAAAACATGACCGTAATTTGATCTTCTTTACAATTTTCTCTGTTTCATTCAACAGTGGATTAAGATCAGCCAGCATATTTTTGAGTCATAAATATGTGGAGAATAAAAAAAAGTGCACAAATTGGCATTGCATTATAGCCACTTCCATTCAGTTCATAAAATAGCCCTTAATTAAATCAGAAACCTCTTATCATGTATCATGGTTTATCAGTAATAAAAAAAATATGATAAGCATTTCTCTCCTGTATACATACCATGCAAAGGGCAAGTTGGCTTACACTTTAAACATCAGTGTTCTTTCCACAGATAAGCTACATAAACAATGGCATATTGGATGGTGACAGCGCTTCTCTGCATACTTCTCATATGCAGAGACGTACTATGTCAGTTTATAAGTGTATTTTCCCTGTAGTTTGTTGTGCTTTTCCTTATGATCATTCACTGGCTGTGATGCTTTTAAAAAATGAATGACTTTTTTTTATTAGAAAATTAAAATTTGAAATGGTATAACTTTGATTGCTGGGTTTTACTTTCTTCTCTTTTATTTGAACAAAATTCATTAATTTCATACAGAAAATGATCATTTTTATCCTGTTCAAGTAAAAATCAATTACCACAGAGGTCATTACACTTTGTTTTAAATTGGCACATAAGCTGTGAAGCCTCTTTGTAACTATTTGCCAAATGTTCATAACAGTTTAGGCTTTGCAACTCAGCATAAATGATTACCAGTTTAATAAATCTAATCTAAAACACCCTTCTTTGAAATTTCCATTTGCAATTTTCTTTTGTTGCTGTCTTTATGAAATCATTATATGTTCAGAGATTTTGTTCTGAGAACAAACAAATTCACATTCTACATTCTACCACAGACCTAATCACTGCTTATATTTATTGCTTTATGTTTTATAGTAGTTATGATCATATTTTATCACTACCTTCATGCTTCAGTGAATGACTTTTAGGCTATTGATCCTTTTCTGTGAATTGGGGATAGAATAAAGCAATATCTAAGTTACAATAAATATGCAAATTTAGCAAATTTAATTAATAAAATTTAATTTATATGAAAATAATTTAGTCAAGACAAATTAGTCCCTATTAAATGAATGTTAGCCTAGACCAGCTGTCCCACACAGTACTTGTAAACCATTATTAAAAACTTAATAATAATTATGGATGTAATAGAATTTCTGTGAAAATGGTTAACCTAAAATTTTAAATGTACAAATTTTATGTGAACCAAATGTTTCATCTTTTCATATTCATAGAAAATTGTCAAATCCCTGTTGGATAATTGATAGTCTGCTAGAAACTACACTTTAAGAAAATGATTCCAGACAATGGGGAACCATTCTGTAGAGGAGAGACATAATTTTCACAAGCAAAAAGTAGTTCAGAGCTTATTTAAAAGGCTCAGAGGATAAATAATAGGGCATGAATTAAGGCAGAGGAAATGGTTATGCAGAAAGAGATAATGCAAAAGAAACAGAAAATGATAAGCAGAAATTTAATACAGAGCCATTTTTTTTGTATAAAAATGTCTACTGTAGTCTTTCTCCATTTAATACCTGTAGTCTTTCTTTACCCATTCTAATTAAGCATCTACTGCCATCAGTCTTCTGAAACAGGAAAGTATATTACATCTATGCTGCCCAATAAAATGATCAGATCTGCTCGCATCTACTTCACTAGATTTATTAACAGCATTGGACTCACATGAAACAATATTCGCTTGGTTTCCATGCTATGACACTTCCCTCTCCCCTATGCCTAGAACATTCAACTGAGCCCCCAATTCAAAGAGTCAACTACTTACTTAGCATTGCAATTTTCATTTCTAATACTTATCTAGAAAGTAAACTCTTAATTAATACCCATACCCTTTGCTTTCCTAGTTTTCCTCATTTCAGTAAAAGTCAGACTCCATTACAGACATCATTCACCTTCACCTGCCTATCATTAAAGCATGTCAACTCCAGCTCCAAAACATACCCAAAATCTATCTCCACTGTGACTATTCTAAGCCTAGCCACCACCAGCTATCAACTAGGTTGCTTCAAAAACCTCTTAGCTTCTTTGTTAGCTTGTAGCCTATTCTTTACATTAGAAGCCAGAGTTATCTTTTAGAAACATAAATGAGATCATGCTACCACTTTACTTAGAACTCTTCTAAATAAGGACTATGAGATTTTACATGAATTCAGCCAAGGCCCCAACTTTTACTACCATATCCAGCTTGCTAGGCTTTTGTTGCACTCACTCTCCTTTTGCCCCTACAAGATAATAAATCTGGTTCCACCTTAGCGACTTTTCACTTTGCATTCTCTCCCTAAAATACTCTTGCCTCTGATCTTCATGTGCCTGCTTTTTTGGAACCCTTTGGATCTTCACTAGGAAGTTATCTACTTAATGAAATGTTTTCTGATTATCAAAATTATCATGCCAGTAACTCTCGAACATATTTACCCATCTTAATTTCTTCAGAGTAACTTTAATTATATAAAATTAACTTTATATATATATACATATACATATGTATATATATAATTTATTAGTTTATTGGCTGTCTCTTTCCTGATAGAATGAACGCTGCATGAGTATAGGAACTTTCTGTTATGTGTTATTACAATGCCAATACCCAGAAGAACACCCATCAGAAAGAAAACATTGAGTAAATATTTGTGGCATAGATGGTAAGTTAACAAATGGATAATTTGGTAATCAAAACAATATTAAATATAAGGAGTAACAAAGACTTAATGACTGAAGCTGAGAGTCTAAATGACTAAGAAAATAGTGATGTAATTAATGTAAATACAAAACCCAGATAGAGGATGAAGTTTAGAAGGGACATCTTGAATTGGCCAAAAATAGCAGGTACCAGAATATCCATGTAGTAATTAGCAGTAGTTTGAAGCTCAGTGGAGAGACTGGGATGAGAAACACAGTACTGGATTCATTTGAATCCAAATGATAGTTATAACTGAAGTGATTGCACTCACTAAAAGAAACAATGTAGAAGAGAATGACAAGCTCTGAATGTCAAGGAATGAAAAACATGAAAAAACAGTAAAAACAAGAGAAAACATAAGAGTAGAAAAGTAAAGTTAAATTCATGTAAGCCAAGAATGAGGTAAGGAGACTTTTTCACAGGCAGCAAATAATCAACATCGCCAACCATGAAGTGTTCAGTAAATGCTGAGTAGGATGGGACTGAAGAATTTGAACTGGACTAAGTGATATCTGAAGCCAGTTTGCAAATGTCAAAGAGTGAGAGCAAGATGAAGTGCTAAAGACAGTGAACTACTCTTCCAAAGTGTGGCACTAGATGATAGGAAAACTATAGAATGACAATTTGAATGTCTTTTTAAGATAAAAGAAACAAACAAGTCAAGGAAAAATGGTCTGAGAAGTGGGAGGATTAAAGATGAAAATCAGAGGGATCTTAAGATGTAACCAAGAGGGCAGGTAAAATGGGAGTCAGTATCATGATTGGGAAGTGAGTGAAGCCACATTCTGAAACCAGTGATGGCATTTATCACCTAAACATCATGAAGGTAATGTAGGCAGATAAATAACCTGTCTCATGGACTGAATCTCTATGAAGATCACGTTAAGTAAGAACTTTCAACAGGACAGCATAAGTGAGTTATCACTAACAAATTGTCCTTGACAGTTTCACTACTTACATAATCATTGTGAACTCTCCTTTGAGTTCTGTTGCAAATACCTGCTCACCCATCCTAAACAGCCTTACTGCCCACACCCTCTTTAATTCAAAAGGAAGAAGTATAACTAACAAGAAGTTACATAAACAAAGATTTTAGAGCATATTTTAACCTAGTTTTATTTAAATAATAATAGGATGACAGCATGCCCAAGACAGTGTAAATATTAATTGAACCTCTTTTTCTCCTTAAATGTGCTCCAGTTTTAGATGACTAACATTATGCTTTATAATATCCTAAATAAAAATACATAATATTATAATATGTCATATGTTAATAAGAATTTGTGGTATAGCTAAAACACAAGATCACATTTCAATAATAGTGATTCACAACCAAAAACAAAATGAGTAACAGAATTTATCTAAGTTTGTGACTTGTCAGCTTGTCATGGAATAAAATAATATCTACATGTAGTGAGCAGCATGTGCCAGGGACTGTTCTAAACTGTTAATGTGTGTTGTTTATTTACTCTTCACACCAAGCCTAAAAGAGAGGTACTTTATAATTCCCACCAAGAAAGACTGGGAAATTAACTAGGTTGACTAAGGTAATAGCAGAAAATAATGGACCTTATAACCAAAAGCAGACAATTTGTGGAATTTTAAGGTATTGGTGAGTACAGAAGTAAAATGATTGGGATGTGGTCTGGGAGATAAATGAAGCCAGCCTCCACTAGGATAATCAAAAAAGACAAGAGTTGAACATAAGGGCAAAACATATGTTCAACAGAAATAAGAGGCTAACTGAGCCAGCAGTTAAAAGGCTGTGGTCAAAGGAATTTGAAACTTTGAGGCCATGTCCATAAAACCACATTAAATTTTGATGGACCTGAGAAGTAACTATGCTTGTGAGTACCTGGACCACAATGGTAAAGCAGAGGAAAGTTTTGGAAATTAAGGAAGTCATTATAAACCAGGAAGTTAATCTGAAAAATATTGAATTCTAAAAATAATATACAGGTATTAACACCTCAGAGAGAGAAGTAGAAAAGAAGAAATGGTGCTTTTATGAAACAAACTTTAGGCAAAGCTTATTGCCACATTTATTTGTAAACACACACAGAAACATACACACACCCATATGCTCAGTCATATTAAAATTCTTTTGACTCTAACAGCAGATATTAAAGAGAAAAATTTAGAAATGTAAAATTGGATGTTCAGCAAATGCATCCTTTCTTGATGATACTATATAATCATTAATATGCTAATAATAACTTTGTCTACCGATTAGAATGTTTTAAATATAGTTTGAACTTACCATTAATATAAAAATAGATTTACATTTCCATTAGTTCAAAACTAATTTCGCATAATGGTCAATGTACTCTGGTGTATAAAATCTATATCATCTCTCAAATAAACAGTAAATCTCCACTGACCTAATTATGTAAGAAGAGAGGGTTTTCTGTGCTCTTATTCAAAAACCATTTATTTCTTTCAGATGTCCCTCGATAGAAACAGATTTCATAACTTAAAAAGGAAACTCATTTAATCAACTGATATTGTTCATCCCTTTGTTTGTTCCAATAATTGCTACATTTTTAACACCAAAGGAAAAATTGCTGAGCTTGTCCTTAAAAGACTTGCTTTTCTCATATTAAAACAGGAAAGATTATACTTATGCATAAATTGAAATAGTGATAAACTCCTGCCACCATTATACAGGAGCCTCATGACGAAGTAGCACTTTGGTACTTAGAGAGTTTAGAAAAGTAAATTTGACAATGTTCATTTCACCCCCATCAAAAACAAACAAGCAACACCATTATTTGTTAATGGTAAAGGGCTATTGAGGAAAAAAGTTCCATGGAATATGAACTTACTTTTCCAGCTCTACCCACTAGATCCATCAATGTACAATATAGTAAAAATGACTTTTAAATTTTTTTTTAAATTTAAAAAAAAAATTTTAAATTCCTTTTGTATTTAAAATTTTAAAGGCTATTTAGGTGTGTTTCAGAAACCAAAGAGCTTAACTTTTACGATTCAGATTTATTGATAAAAACTAAAGTTGGTTAAGAAGAATCTGAAAATACACAGAAAATTCTGAAAGCTTAGTGTTAACATTCAGGAAATGTCACTGAGTGACCTTATACATTCCTAACCCTTCCGTCCTTAAGTGTCTCTACTTCTACTAGAGGAAAAATTTCCTTATTAGCATTGGCCTTTTTTTTGGTTTCTAGACAGCAAAACTGTCCAAAAACTGTCAGTTTCCTATAGTTTGGGGGACACTCGCAAATACTATAGACATTTTTTTTAACCTCACTTGAAGTTTCAAGATTGCTTTTTGGAAAATTCCAAAATACCTATCACAGTTCATGTTGAAAGTTATTTACAAAATGGTAGTGCATTTTCCCAACATCCTTCTGAGGTCACTAAATGCATTTTCATTATCACTTTTAAACTGTGTCTATATTTTGACAAGGTAATCCAATGAAAAGTGAAAACTATACACAAAAGAATGTTTTCTTTAAACCATAGTAAACACTTTCATTAGAGGATTTTTCTATCCACATTTATTTCTGAAAATAATTATTTCTGGAAATATTAACGCCTCTTAATCTTTAGGTGATTAATTTTGAGAGTACATTTAAAAAGTCAGAGAAAACTTAGTTTGCAGAATTTTCTATTTTATTCATTTCAAGGTATCTTTGCATAGCACCAGGCAATGTCCAAATCCAATTCTAACTCCATTGGGAAACCTTCAAAAATGTAAACTAAATTAATCCCTTTAACAACAAATATCATTTTAATTATTCTTCAATCTGTTTGCATTATACCTCTTTGCACTAGCATAAACTTAAGAATCCCAATGCATGCCTTAATGTAGAATCAGTCTGAAAAACTCCTGCTTTTCTGAGACTGTTGAAATATTTTAAGGTTATAAACAATACATTCTTAATTATCCATATATCAAATATTCCTGTGTATTAAAGAGTTTTACCTACCACCTAGATGAACAGCTGCTTTCATAGTTGTATTAAATTGTACCTTGTTTGTAGTGACTTAACAAGTCCCAGGCAAGATTATCTCTGTTCTTTGAAAGCACAATATTACAGTAGTTCAGCATATAAACTTTGGACTCAGGTTGCCCAAGTGAGTCTAGAATCTGACAATGAATATTTATGTGTCCTTGGGTAGATTATATAACCTCTATTCTTTCCTGTGTCTTCATCTATTGGAGATAGCAATAGAACGTACCCTGTCAGGTTAGTCTGAGGGTTAAAGGAGATAATGTGCACATCTTTCTTATTAGGAACCAGAGTTTCCAACACAAAAGCATAGCTCAGGCTTAATCAATCTGATCTGGTTTTGTGTAAATACAAAGCTATTCAAACCTCGTTCACACTTGAGAACAGGTTTTTTTTCAAAAGTGGTTTCATATCTGAGTTCACTCTGATTTTCTTTAAATAGGCAATCCAAAATAGTTTGATAAGCTTTGTTAATTAAAATGGGCTTGACATTAGAAAATATGTTTAGTAGAAAGAAGTATAAACTGTTTCCGTATGTTCTCTCTGTCATTTAAAACCTCAGTACATATACAGTCCTTGAATGTTATACAGATAATGTCTTGATTAGTATCTTTACACTGTTTGGATTGCTATAACAAGATACCATTGGCTGGTGGCTTAAGCAACAAACATTTAGTTCTCAGAGTTCTGGAAACTGGAAGGTCCAAGATGAAAGCATGGGTAGATTCAGTGTCTGGTTAGGGGCACTTCCTGGTTCATACACACACAACTCCTCATTGTATATTCACATGGCAGAGATCAGAGAGACACAAACTCTCTCTGTACTTTTTTTATAAAGGAACTAATTTTATTAATAAGGGTTCTGCTCTCATGACTTTATCTCATCTAATCCAAACTGCCTTCCAAAGGCCCCATCCCTATCACATTGGGAGATAGGGTTTCAGCTTACAAATGGGAGCAGCATAAACATTCAGTCCACAACAATAGGTCCACAGAGTTACCTTTTTATTTTAGCTTAATAATCTCAACCATTTCAAATATTATCAATTTCAACCAATTCTGTATGCTATGAAATCAGAGTCTCAATCTAAAGAAGCTTCCTCATTCAATATCAAGTTGTAAAAATAATTGTTTTAGTAGGGAAGGCTAAATGAACAGAATCAGGTCAACACAACAGCCATGTTAATCTTTCAGGAGCTTTAAAGATAGAGTTGATGTTGTTTTTTATTATTTTGATAGATATAAATGCATGTTTATAAAATGTACACATCACTGAAAATATCCAACAATTTTATATCCAACATTTGCTTGAGAGCATACTTTTTACTATATATTCTTATAACCTTCATCAATGTACTAGTACAATATATATAAAGAATTAAAGCACACACAGTTTTCTCCCCATTACTCCTACCTAGTTCTGAATGCTATAGAATGACATCCATTTGTTCCCAACCAATAGTACAAGTTGTATTCGCTAAATATATTGATTTACTTCATTACAGTAAGCAGAATTCTAAGATGACCCATTGTTACACCCTGAATAATGATCTCTCCATAAATATATGTAGGATCTGTTACTTGCTTCTAACAAGCAGCATATGAAATAGGTCCCATGAAAGGTTATAACATAAGACTCTAGCTTGCTAGCACACAAGAGTGACCCTCCTGCTAGCCTTGAAGAAGTAAACTGCTATTATATGAACGGCCATGGAGAGCACCAAGTGGCAAGGGAGTGCAGGCCTGAGGGCAGCCTTCAGCAAAGTCCAGAAAGAAGCCAGGGCTCGCAGTCACAGAACTACAAGAAATTGAATCCTTCCAACAAGAGAAATGAGCTTGGAAATAGATTATTCTCAGTCAAGACTTCAGATGAGCACACAGCCCTGACCAACAACTTTTTATAGCTCTGTGAGAGCCTGAATATAGAACTAAGGTAGCCATGCCCAGAATTGTGTACTACAGAAACTTTGTGAGACAACAAGTGTGTATTGTTTTAAGCCACTAATGTAGTAATTCATTAACAGCAACAGAAAATTAATAAATTCATTGTTCCAACTCACAGTTTGATAAATCAGGAAATAACAAGAAGGAGTCATATCATTTTTCCAATTGTCCCAAACATCAATAGTTGCTTTCCTCTCATGTCTGGCTAGATTTCTATCAAATCTGATTGCTTATAATCTCCTTTCTTTATCTCCACATATCCTTTGGTAAGAGTATGTACAGTGACTTTCTAAAAAGAAAACAATGTATTATTCCATGTCCCAATTTTCTGCCACGAATCATTTCGCCTATCTCACTGAGCTGTACTAAATTCTATATATCGCAATTGGGGAGTAATTAAAATAACGCAAAATATTTTAAATTGGAAGGAGATTGATTATGTCAAATGACAATAAGCTTATCAGTAGAAAAGCCTCTAGGCCCTGCAAACTAAAACTCCAGCTCAGCTTCTCTGTAATTCTTTGAACAATTTCTTTTATCAGCTGGTTTTATCCTACAGCAGATGCAGAAACCACATCTAGACATGACATGTTTGGGATTCAAAGAAACATTGTTCTTCTCATTCTCTCTCCTTTCTCCTATCTCCCCAAAAAATAACTTCCCCAGAAAGCCCCCAGCAGACTTATTCACATATCATTGGCCAGAATTAAGTGTTGGTGACATCTCACTCTCTTAAAATGCTCATTGACAAGGCTTAACCAATTCCTTACCCAGGGATAGGGTTGCCTTCCCTGAAGATTAGATAATGTGATCAAAATAGAATTTCATCATTGGTAACATAGAAATGAGAAAGTAGCTCAGGGAGAGATACTTCAAGAAGTTACACCTGTTTGGACATTGAAGGTCAAGTCAGCAATAGTCCAGCAAAAATGGGCAGGAGAAACTGAAAGTAAAGTGAAGTGCATGAAAAATGTTCAGGCCCAAATTAGGATAACTGAGTTTGGATGAAGGGAATATGAGAAAAGGGAAATGATTTGTGAAATATTTAGGGGATAAAATTACAGAAGATTTGAAAAATCTATTATAAAATATTCATCTCCCCCAAACACTGTGCAAACCAACTTTCTGCAACTGGTTCATTTATAAAATTGAATTACTTCCAAAGATAATCTGAGAAATCTTGCAAATATACATTATTCATGTTAAAGGTCACAAATGAGTTAATTTCTTCTAACTAATCTGAATATTTCGGGCTTGAGACCAACTAAAAAGTGACCAGTCCACTAATTGCAAATACCAGAGATAATTGATTCAAAATATGAGAGCCACTTAAGCATGAACAGCCTTCATTTCAAGACAGAAAACCAAAAGCAGCAACTATTAAAGCAAATTGTCCTATTATGAAAGTCCCCTTATATAATTTTAAGTTATATATTCCTTTAGAAAAAATCTTCAACTGGCATTGGAAAAAGATTCATGTTATTTAAATATCTAGCATTAAGGCTTTAAATTTTTGTGCATATGAATAATTTTGTAAAGTTCAAAATAATTATATATGACTCCTCATAATTAAAATAAAATTGTTAAATTTTAAAAATACAAAGCTAAAGTAAAATGATCTGTGTTAAAATCATAAAATCATCATTGCTCCAATTATTAGCAAAACCCATTTTTAATCTATGACATTTACAAAGCAAGAGATTTTACTTATCTAGTCTTATTAGCATAATAATCATTGCACTTTACATGGCTTTAACAATAAATTACTTTCCTTATATTTAAGTTTTGCCCAGACAAACAGATTAAAATATGTATTGAACTGAAAGGTTAAAGCCCCTTCATTAATTCTGTTATTGTTTCTCATAAGCCAAATACTTCATTTGGGTAGCTCTTGACTTTGTGGTATTGATTCTAATAATTTTCTAGTAATAAGCCCCAGCCTGACATGAGATAATGCCTTTGGACATTTTTACTTGTACGAAGCCTCAACCCTTAACCCCTTTCACTTCCTTTGCATAATCACTTGCATAGATCTTCCTACATTTGGGATGTGTGTATCTGTATGTTTCCATTGAACTTCAATTTTATTATATTGAAACTAATTCTCTCTTGATTTTCTTTTTCTCAACATTTTATTTTGTATCTCCATGCCTAATCCTGCTGCCCTTGAGGGTTTTTCCCAGTGACTGGCCTTCCTGCCTGCACTTGTTTGGTCCCTACTTCGAAGAGACACTTAATGATATGGATGGACTTCTTGATGTACATGAGCAAACCACTATTCCATTCTTTCTTTTTTACACCATTGTACCCATGATTTGGTATAACCATGGGACTAAAATATAACTGTGGGAAAGGAGTATAAACTCTTTCTTTTACTGTATACATTCTCTATATCAGGGGTCCCCAGCAGACCTGGGTCTTATAGCAGGAGGGAAGTGGCAGGCAAGCAAGCAAACTTCATATATATTTACAGCTGCTCCTCATCACTGGCATTATTGCCTGAGCTCTGCCTTTTGTCAGATCACATGAGGAATGAGACTCTCATAGGAGAGGGAATCCTATTGTGAACTGTGCATGCAAGTGATCTAGATTGTGTGATCCTTATGAGAATACAATGCCTGATGAACTTTCACTGTCTCTCATCATCCCTAGATGGGACGGTTTAGTTGCAGGAAAACAAGCTCAAGGCTCCTACTGATTCTACATTATGGTGAGATGTATAATTATTTCATTACATATTACAGTGTAATAACAGAAAAAAGTACACAATAAATGTAATGTGCTTAAATCATTCCAAAGCTATTCCCCAACACTCCCCTGGCCTCTGTCCATGGAAAAATTGTCTACCACAAAACTGGTCACTGGAGCTAAAAAGGTTGGGGATCACGGCTTTACATTGTATTTGCAAATGTTATACACAATTCACTGAAAGAGCTATTATAATGCAATGTAAGGATTCTCCAACTGCAAATTATATGGGGATTAGAGCGACAGAGTCATCAGTCTCCGTTGAATGTGCACTGGGCTTCTTTTCTTAGAATCATCCTACTTCACTCACACTACTTCAAGTTCATTCTTTCTGTAACTATTCTTTACAAAACAGTATCCTTCTCCGTAGCTCTACCTGTTTTCCCAGTAATTGATTTTCCCCCCAAGAATTGATTTTCTTCATTTCAAACACAGAATGTATAATATTTATCTCTTCCAAACTAAATTCAATTCTATTGGTTGCTCCTTTCTTCAGTGATGATTTTAGCAACACAGCATTCTCTTTAGACTTCTTTGAGACTTTCCATTTCTTCAGACTGGGTTCATTTCCTCAGATCTAGTGTCACATGATTCCAACTGGTTTCATTGTCCATTGATTTTTCTGGGTTGGTCCAGTATTAATCACATCAACCTCATCCCTATGCATATTTGCTGCACACATAGTTTCAAAATGTATATATATCTACACTGAGCTGAAGCCTGTTTAGAAAACAATATAACTGGTCATATTTTAATATGAACCTAAATTCTGTTCAAAATTCTTCATTCATTTTCCATTGAATTTAGAATAAAATGGAAACTTCATCATGGCCTACAGACCCTGTGATATTCAGCCTCTATTTTCTATCTCCTTCATTTCTTAACACTGAGCCTTCCTCCTGTGATGCAGCCTGGAGAGGACTTATAAGTCATTTAGTGTCTCTCTGCCTCCCCTAGGATGTTTTCCTCAGATGCTTGCCCATCTCTTTCTGATCTCTTTCCGATTAAATATCACCTCTCTGAAGAACTTTCATTGACCACCCTATCTAAAAGATAACCATGTATATTGCCTGGCACATCACTCTTTAATTTTCCTTGCACAATTCATAATTACTTTGTGTATTTGTTTGCTTATTTACTGTCATAGAATGGAATGTAAGCAGCCTGAAAGTAGAGACTACGGTTGCATTTTTCACTATTGCATTCTTGACATTTGGCATAACATCTGGTTCACAGCAGAAACTTATTAAATGTTTCCTAAATAAATGGACAAACAGATGCATGTATATAAACCATGTTAGTGCAAAGAATTCACTTCTATTTGCAAGCTGATGTATGTCAAATCTCATTCTCCCAAAATAAGTAATATGGAATTTTTGAAGAAATTAAAAATTTTCAAAATCTGCTTGGGATTAGTAGACATTTAATCCAATTAACAACTTAAAGTGGCTTGTGTTTTACAGGCTAAAATCTCTAAATTTCCAAATATTCTAAATATTTAGACTTCTTCTTTTTAATGTTTTTTTTTAAGCCTAGATTAAATAGAGGGATTAGAAATCAAAGTACGTTGTATTTCCAGGCAATTGAGAAAGGCAATTTCATAGACTGTAAACTCCTTCATGAGACTATGAGCTCCTTGAGGGCATGTCTAACCCAATCTCTGAAACACTATTAATGCCTACAAAATGTTTCCTTGTGAATTCACAGCAACAGTTTACAAATGGTGATGACAAATAGTTATACAGATTCACTTTGCGGTCTCAACTATTTACAAATGTTAGAATTTACAAAATCATTACAGATTTTTAATTTTTTCAAACTCGAAATCCATGTTAAATACACATTTGCTTAGCATATCAGGAATATTAAATGCTGAGGCACTGTCAGGTAAGTGCTCTGCAAGACACAGTCATGCTGTGGCTCGGAGGAAGCTTCTTAAAGCAGCAATGTATAATGCATTAAATAGCCCGATTATGTCTTACGGGATGACCCACCTATAGATTTCACTTATTGGTTAGAAATGATTCAGGAAACCTGAGGAAATTGTCTAAAAAGAGGCAAATATAATGAGAGACTCTGACATTCTTTCATATGATGAGAGGAGTTTTAAATGAGAGAAGAAGGAAAAACTAATACCTAAGACCAGGAACTGGGTAATGTTTTACATATCTTCATTAGAGTAAATATCTTGGAAGCTTAATTTAGAATCAATACATTCTTTGGACTTCAATTTAGAAAGATTCAGAAATGTAAAACCCCTTTCCCATATAACTTTTATAAAATTTTTCATTAAACTTTTAAAGTAGTATTCTGTACATTTTTTGTCTTAAGTGACATTTTTGTGAATTTGCAAGAGGTAGTCAGATCTTTGGGCGAATATTCCCTGAGATATTAATGGAAGAATGCTCCTTGAGAGTTGAAGTCCCATGATATTTGAATATAAGACATCTCTCAAAGTGATTTTGATTAAAACAGGTGAGAAACGCATATCAAATCATGCTTAGGCAACAATGCCCTAAGAAAATCAGAAAATTTTATCTAGAATGATTTGTCAGGTGCAAAAGGCAGATCAGAATACTAAAGGCCATCATAAAATAGCCTGAAAGAGTCCTAAAAAGGAGTACTATAAAGGAGTACTATAGCCCTCAGATAAAGGTATCATCCATCTAAGGGGAAAAGGGGGAACATTGATTCATCAGTTTATTTTCCTCATTGGTCAGTTATTCATCCCCCAAAGTGTTTAATGCCTCTGAAGTTGCAAACTGCACAAGTGCGGACACAGAGGCAGAAACCTGAGACTAGGTTAAACCTGCATGAACCTGTCGGAGCCCACACAGAACTGGTCATTGCAGTGGTGCCTTATTCATCATTATCCATCCATATAAGAGATAGATGAGGCCAAGAGGACCTGCAGCAGTACCAGAAAGGTAGCCAATACACTTCCCAAGCAAACCATGGATTTTATCAACTTGGATTACAAAAGATTTCTCTTCTGTATATGTATTTATAAACAGCAGTGTGTGTGTCTGTATGCACTAATGGGGCTACACTATTAAAAACACTGCTTTTTCTGTAACTTTGGTAAGAACATTATGTTAGTCAAGTCTTTCAATCAAGAAATAGGAGCACTTATCATAGTTGAACATAATTTCAATCCCATCCAATTCCACCCTCCCCTACCACATACACACATATATACATTATATACATAAGAGAGCTGTCAGTTGAAATCAAAAATTGTGGATTTCATTCTGAAAAGAATATGTATGGCTATAGAGTGTTTTGTTTGCCTAGTCTCATTCTTTTCCACTTTTACTCTAAAAAAATAAAGATATTGAGAATTTACAATAACAATAAAATATTACGCTACATTTTAATGGAAACTTAAGATTACATGTCTTAGTCCAATTGACCTGCTGTAACAAAATATCATTATAAAGAAAAAAAAAATATTTCTCACAGATTTGGAGAATAAGAAGTCCAATATCAAAGCACTAGCAGGCTCTGTGCATGGTAAGGGTCTGCTTTCTTGTTTGTAGGTAGCAACTGCTCAATGTGCATCCACATGGAGGAAAAGGCAAGGCAGCTTTCTGGGACCTCTTTAATAAGAGCAACATTCCCATTAATGAAACCTGTGTGATCATGATCTAATCACCTTTTAAAGGCCCTACCTTCTAATACTAGCACATTTGTGTTTAGGTTTCAACATATGAATTGGGGGATGGGGCACAGATATTCAGAACATAGCATTACAATTACATGTATGTGTTATTTTTCCCTGTTTTTCATTGTTCCCAAATTGATTTACTCAACTAAGTACAAAGATGCTCCTCTGTTTATTGTTATCAAAGCCAAATATGTATATACATAATACTTTGTGCTCTTGGAAAAGTTTGGGAAATATGCAGATACGTCTATAAGTAAATGTGACACGTCTTAACTTTTTCTAAATATGAATTTGATCACAACTTTAAAATCTGAATAAGCAGAATATTTTTTGGCATGAGCAGACAAAAGCTGCTTTCGGGAGAAGTTTTAAAGAATGGGGGAAAATTCCGAACCCAAGTGAAAGATTGATAAAATTATATAAAATTTCTGCTAACAATTCTATGGTAAACAAATCTGAAATCTAAAAGAAAGAAAAATTGTCTGGCAAGATCTAAATTGGCAACATTAACACTTCACAAAGTGAAAACCATGATTTTGGAAAAGTGATTAAACATATGCTATTGGAATAAGTAAGGAAACCCAATGGACTCATAACTGAGTTTAATCAAATTTCTAAAGAGCAGAAGATACTTCCAAACTTCTAAAAATATTTCAGACTATGTAAAAAGATAGAAAGTTTCACAAATTTTGATAAGGTCAGCATAATAATAATTCCAAAGTATGTTAGATAGTTATTAAAAGAAACCTATAATAGACTTATTTCATCATTGAATATTGATGCAAATTTTAAAATTATCTATTAGAAAATAGACTCCAATAATGCATGGAAAGAATTGTATATTATGACAATTAGGGTTTACTATAGGAATGTAAAGGTGTTTTAATGTTAGAAAAAAAATCTATCAACATACTCCATTGTGTAATATTAAAGGAAAAATCCTTATTACAAATCAATAGATACTGAATATTCATTTGATACATTTTAGCAGGTATGGCTAATTAAAATTCCATGTACAATAGGAATTTTAAAAATACAATTACTTACTTATCACATGTAATAGCAAAAATGCTAAATGTTAAACACCTGGATACCTGGACTAATACAGTTATCTGTCTATGAAACATAATAGCAAATGTGCTAAATGTTAAAACACTTAAATAATCTCAATTAAAGCCTGAAACAACATGGGGTGCTTCTTCCTCCAATTATCTGGCATTGTCTCAAAAAGAATATATAAAGCTATCACATTTTGCTAATGAAATAATTATATCCCTTGTTTAGCTTAGCTCTAATTTTTAATAATACACATATGAATATGTGTGTATTAATATATACACATATACGTGTGTATGTGTGTATACATGTGTATTCAGCAACTTTCACCTATTCTTGCAAAAAGCACCTACAAATAAAAATGAGAGAAGATATTCTATCCATGATAGTAGCACAATTTCAATCACTGTAATAGGAAGAAAAACTAGAAAATACCTTGGAATAAGTTAAGGAAGAAGGCAAATAGGACCAGTAAAAAGAAAACTATGAATTATTATTAAAATAAATTAAATGTTAATCTATCTGAAAAATGATATATAATATCTTGATGTCAGAAGGCATCTGTCTCTCCAAAATATGCATATTATATACAAATTTAATGTAATATACTATAATTATTTATAGATTTGTATAAAATGTTCTTAAAGCATAAATGAAAAAATAACTTCTGGGTAAAAGCATGGAAAAGAAAAGTGATGGGACCACTCAGAGATTAGCATTACTAGATATCAGAGCATAACAAAAAGCCATTGGTGATGGGCAGAATAATGGCACCCAAAGATATCTACACCCTAATCCACAGAGCCTGTGAATATGTTGCACTACAAGGATAAAGGGGCTTTGCAGTGTGATTAAAGTTAAGGACCTCTAGATGGAGAAATTAGTCTGAATTACCCAGGTAGGCCCAATCTAATCATTCAAGTTCTTAAAAGCATTCTTTCCTGCTGCAGAAAAGAAAAGAGATGGCAGTGTGTGAACTATGACTTGCTGACTTGTAAGACAGGAAGGCGGTCATGATTCAAGGAAGGTGGGCAGCTTCTAAAAGGTGGAAAAGGTGAGTAAACAGATTTCCCCCTAGAACCTCTAGAAATGAAGACAACTTTGCCAAGACCTTGATTTTACCCCAATGAAACCCATGTCAGACTTTTGCGCTATAAAACTGTAAAATAATGCATTTGTATTGTTTAATTGCCAAGTTTGTGGTAAACTGTTACAGCAGCAATAAAATACTAATAAACCATTACAATCAAATGTGTTATTGGAGAAGAAACAGAAAGTAGGTCAGTGAAACGTAAGATAATTTAGAAACAGATCTCCATTTACATAAACATAGAGTGTCAAGGTAGCAGCCGTTCTATTCAATGCAGAAGGGGAAATGGTAAATAGATTATTAATTGAGGTGGCACAAGTTCTATATGGAAGAAAGTAAATCCTTATCTTGGACCATAAATAAGAAATAACTCCTCATGGATTTTAGCTTTTATGGAAAAAATGAAAAAAATCTTAAGAACTAGGAGATTACAAGTATGTCATATATTATACATTCATAGTAGGTTATTGACATGGTTGTGGGAGAGACAATAAACATAAGAGGCAAACAGAGGAGGAAGCCAATTGACAAAGGAAAAAAAAGACATCTAAAGAGTATGTATGATATGATATTCTATATACATAAAATTGTATATGATTATATATAAATGTTAATATAACAAAAACAATTATTTGCACATGTGAGTCTCTTTCATGTCATTTTATGCATTTCAATTTTTGTAATTTTTAGTGATAAATGAAGAATATTTGAACATTTATATAAATTACTGTGAATTACTAACATACTCAGATTGCATAGAACACACAGTACAGAGAAATATGCTTTTAGATATCAAGTTCTTAACTTTTTCAAAAGGTCCACAAGTTGTTCAGTATTATTAGATGTTCATTCAAACTCTCAGTTGCCTGGAGTCTCTCTGATCCCTATTTTATCATCCCTCCTCTGTTCTGTGCTGACAGCTCTCCAGTTGAAATTATCTTCTCCTTGCAGTCAAATTTTAACAATCTAGTTATCTTTTTCTCTCCTTATTATTCATCTGTCCTAAACCAAATGAGAGGTTTTTTTTTCCAGTGGGACTTACTCTCCACACTTTTTAAAAATGAAAGTATATTTCTTTATTACAAAATTGAATTCAAATCAAAAAAGGTCTGAACCTCATTTAAAAGACGGTTTTGTAACTGAAGAATTGAAAGGATTTCTTTATGAACTAGCATCACCTTAAGACAAAGGATAAGGATCCTGAAGACAGTATTATAGTGAATCCCAGAGGTGCTCTCCAAAATGATTTTAATATAGAATCCGGGTATGGGGAAGGATATAGAAGCGTACCTTACTGGAGAAAGCACCACTTATCCACCAAGATGGCAGAGGCCTTCTCTGACTTGCAGTTCCAAAAAAGTATTATAAGGAGAGACAATAAGTAATAAAGAGCATATGAGAAGAAACGTAGAATGAAAGAAAGGAAGGACAGAGAAGAAAATAAGATCACATGAAAGTGGTAATCCAGACTGTGTAAATAAATTCTGGAAATGAGAACTCTCCAAGAGCAGAGTCAAGGTCATCTGGGCTGGATCTTACTCTATCCATGTCTCAGGTGTCCTTCCTCTTGTGCCCCAGTAGGACAGTATTGTTCAATGAAGTTTAGCCTAAAGCTGATTCCTTACATATTTTAAGTTCAGCCTAAAGATTTATCTGTACATCATGAACTATAGCCTAAATGGAAGTACAAACATACTGCAGTCTACTCTTGTGCCAGTCACTGAGTTTTGGCCAGTCGTTTGTGGTCAACAGTTCAAATCATGTACAAGTAAGACAAACACTGAGCTATTACCAATCCGGCCGTTTCTGTACCTCACTTCTGTTTTATGCATGTCAGTTTCTCTTTCTGTCTAGAAATCTTCTTCCACCACACAGTTGCTCTGCAGTCTCTGAGCCTACTCTGGCTCCAGAGGCTGCCCGATTGGCAAATCATTCTTTGCTCAATTAAATTCTTAAATGTAATATGGCTGAAATTTTTCTTTAAACAGTATACAACTGTGAAGTGGTTTTATCAAGCATCATAGGTGGAGAAATAGTAGACCAGAAGTGCAAGAGGCATATGCAACGCTATTCACTGCTGCACAGTATTACCCAGTGGCACCTTATCTGGTTATTAAGCAAAGCTGCTTTGGCATAATTCCAGTGGTTGAAGTGAGAGGAAGCTAGGATATGGCTGACATTCTCCAAGAAGCAGTGACCTCAGAAGATGATTAGCATCTTGAACTTCAGGAAAACGCTTGGCCTTTTTAACTCTGAAAGTCTGTTTGAAACTCGGAGGAAAATTAGGTGAACACAAAATTTAGAAATTTGCTTACATATCCTGCCAAATTTAGAAACTTACTTACATATCCTGCAGAAAATAGCATGGACTTTTCAGAGTCTAGTTAAATATCTACAGATTATATTTCTAGTTTAATACCTGGGGTGTTAACTGTATTCATTTTATTTGCTTTAGTGAATTTTACTTCTGGAGCATAACATTGCATTGAAAGTGTGTCTTCTAACCTATGATATTTATGTATCATTTAATATGAAATTTATGAGGTTCCATTTCTGATTTCCAAATGGATGCAAATTAGAACACAGGATATTTACATTCCTTCATTTCTAACCCACATACATAAAGTTTGACTTTAAAATGCCACTGTTCGTGTCTGTTTCATAGAAGCTTTAGGTATTTATATGTCCTTTGTGTCTCTGGCACACTCTGAATTTCAGTTTTTAGTCTAATATTAGGCAGGAATTGGCTCTAAAAATACAATGCTGTTGAGGACAAAGCTGGATTGCTTTCTTTTTTTAATTCTCGAGACCTTTATAGTTTCTCAAGGAAGTATAATTTGTAACCACATCATCATCTAACACTTTTCCTGTCTTTTTTGGAGATTGGCAGTTGAAAATCTATAAGATATTTTTGCAACTGAGATCATATTATAGGGAGAGGAAATACTTTGGTCAGATCCTATTTATGTTGTTCAGATAGGATGGATCTGCAGAAAACATGCCTTATTTGGTGCAAATAGAGAAGTGGTCATTTTCCAAAATAAGTTTCTTGTATTCCACTTTTTAAAAAACATTTATTATAGGTTTAGGGTATATGTGAAGGTGGGTTTACATAGGTTAACACATATCATAGGGGTTTGTTGTACATATTATTTCATCACACAAGTATTAAGCCCAGTACCCAATAGTTATTTTTTTCTGCTCCTCTTTCTCCTCTCACCCTTCACCCTCAAGTACACCCCAGTGTCTGTTGTTTCCTTCTTTGTGTTCATAATTTCTCATCATTTAGCTCCCACTTATAAATGAAAACATGTAGTATGTGCTTTTCTGTTTCTGCATTAGTTTGCTAAGGATAATCACCTCCAGCTCCCTCCATGTTTCCATAACAGACATGATCCTGTTCTTTTTTATGCCTGCATAGTATTCCATGGTGAATATGAACACATTTTCTTTATCCAATCCATCATTGATGGGCATTTGGGTTGATTCCATGTCTTTGCTAGCTGCAATCAACATTTGTGTGGATATGTCTTTATGGTAAAATGATTTATATTCCTCTGGGCATATAACCAGTAATGGGATTGTTGGGTTGAATGATAATTCTGCTTTTAGTTCTTCGAGGAATTGTCATACTATTTTCCACAATGGTTGAACTAATTTACAGTACAACCAACAGTGTATAAGTGTTCCCTTTTGTCTACAACCTTGCCAGCCTCTGTTATTTTTTTGACTTTGTAGTAATAGCCATTCTGACTGGTATGAGATGGTATCTCCTTGTGGTTTTTATCTGCATTTCTCCAATGATCAGTGATATTGAGCTTTTTTTCATATGCCTGTGGCTGAATGTATGTCTACTTTTGGAAAGTGTCTGTTCATGTTTTTTGCACACTTTTTAATAGAGCTGTTTTTGTCTTGTAAGTGCATTTCAGTACTTTATAGATGCCAGATATAGACTCTGTCAGATACATAGTTTTCAAATATTTTTTACCATTCCATAGGTTGTCTGTTTACTCCGTTGATAGTTTCTTTGGCTGCACAGAAGCTCTTAAGTTTCAGTTAATCCCACTTGTCAATTTTGTCTTTTGTCGTCATTGCTTTTGGTGTCTCTGTCATAAAATCTTTGTCTGTTTCTATGTCCAGGTTGGTATTGCTTAGGTTGTCTCCCTGGGTTTTTATAGTTTGTGGGTTTTACATTTAGGTACTTAGTTAATCTCAAGTTGATTTCTGTATATGGTGTAAGGAAAGGCTCCAGCTTCAGTCTTCTGCATACAGCTAGCCACATATCACAGCACCATTTATTGAATAAGTAGTCTTTTCCCCATTGCTTGTTTTTGTCAGGATTGTTGAAGATTAGATGGCCACAGATGTGTGGCCTTATTTCTGGACTCTCTACTCTGTTCCCTTAGTCTATGTGCCTGTTTTTGTACCAGTACCATGCTGTTTTGGTTATTGTAGTCTTGTAGTGTGGTTTGAAGTCAGGTAACGTGATGCCTCCAGCTTTGTTTTTTTGCTTAGAATTGCCTTGGCTGTTCAGGCTCTTTTTTGGTTCCATATTAATTTTAACATAGTTGTTTTTAGTTCTGTGAGGACTGTCATCAGAATAGCATTGAATCTGTAAATTGCTTTGGGCAGTATAGCCCATTTCAACAAATTAATTCATCCTATCCATGAGCATGGGATCTTCTTTCTTTTGTCTGTGTCTTTGATTTCGTTGAGCAGTCTTATGCTATTCTCATTATAAAGATCTTTCACCTCCTTGTCTAGCTGTATCCCTAGGCGTTTTATTCTTTCTGTGGCAATTAGGAATGGGATTGGCTTCCTGATTTGGCTCTTGGTTTGGCTGTTGTTGGTGTATAGAAATGCTAGTGATTTTTGTACATTGATTTTGTATCCTGCAAACTTTGCTGAAGTTGTTTATCAGTTGGAGACTTGAGTCCAAGACTGTGGGTTTTCTGGATACAGAGTCATGTCATCTGGAAACAGAGTCAGTTTGACATTCTCTCTTCCTATTTGGATGCCCTTTATATTACACTTCTTTTAATAAACATATTAAGTTGGTTAAATACTATTAATCCATCTGCATTTCTGCAGGTAATATTTGGGTGGTAAAATGCAAATCTAAGATTTGAAATCATAAATAATTTTTAGGAATTTCTTTCAAAGGTGTTAAATGATAGTGATTGGACACATATACTTTGAATATAGTCACTAATTTTGCAATAATAATTTCATAATAAGGAAGCCTACTGTAAAAAAAGCAATATTTTTATGTGGTGAATTTGGGAAAAATACTTGATATATTAGTAATTTTGGCATGTAATTGTTATTTATAAAATAATGACATGAGTAATACTCCTTCATGAACTGAAATACAGGAAAATAACATAAATATATAAAGAAAGGTATTATGATATTATGTATGCTTCCTAGAGTGTTTTCACTTTCCTTCTATTTATCATGTTAAATTGTTTGTACTTACAACTTATCTCTGTTTTCTGATAAATTTGTGATATATAAGCTGTTCCTTCACTTAAATTCATATAACCAATAAAATGTTCTTGTGGTCTTGTAAATGTCTTAATAGTCTTGAACCCTATAAAGCCTGTGTTGAAATAACAAAATAATATGTAGAAAGATTTTAATAAATAATTAATTTTCCAAATGGGAGATAAATATTTAAAAATGTGTTTACATACAATCTGAATAAAAAGTAAATTAATGTGAGGAGATAGAAAAAGACTTGATCTTCTCTTTCCTATTCCACATCAAGTCACACTGATGTGTCTTACAACTCAACAGAAATTTCTAACACTTGGTTCTGGGTCTTGAGTCTATCATTGGATGTATAATGGTGGCAGATGATAAGCCTCCATTCCTCAGTTTTTCTTCTTATAATATAGGAATACTAAGTTTTAACCTTATTTGATTAGATTACTATGAAGTCAAATTTATATGTAAAAATGTTATGTAAATAGCAAAGGTATAAACCAATATAAGATGACATTATTATAATTCTCAAGCTTTTCAATCACATTTTTCTGTCAATTTTAAAGAAGACAAATCCCAAAGAATGTGATCCTATGGAAAACCTTTAGCTTTCTCTAGAATCTAGAGCTCTTATCTCAGAATAAAACAATATTATGGCTGAGTTAAGAATTTTGCTTTTGTAGTTTCTATGCCTTTCATAACACATTTTGGGTTGTTGCTTGTTAAATTTATTCTCCCATTAAACCTTTTCAGAATACAGGTTAAAATTAATATCAAAGGAAATATTTTCTAACAGATTTTCAAAGTTTTACAACTTGAGCTCTGTGTACCAGAACAATTCACACTGTGTCCAATTTTTATATTCAAGTATCTATAAGTTTATAGAAATCTATTTTGAAGTTATAAATAGGTGCGAATTTAACCTACTACTAAACTTTTGTTTGTTTAATTATTTTGTTTTGTTTTGTTTTGTTTTGTGAAACAGAGTCTCACTCTGTTTCCAGGCTGGAGTGCAGTGACACAATCTCTGCTCACAGCAACCTCCACCTCCCAGGTTCAAGCAATTCTCCTGCCTCAGCCTCCCAAGCAGCTGAGACCACAGTTGTGTGCTACCCATGCCCAGCTAATTTTTGTATTTTTAGTAGACGTGGGGTTTTACCATATTGGCCAGGATGGTCTCGATCTCCTGACCTCATGATCTACCTGCCTCAGCCTCCCAAAGTGCTGGGATTACAGGCGTGAGCCACCACACTGGGCTTCTACTCTTGAACTTTAAACAGCATGTTTAATTAATAGGGAATTTTCTCTGTGTTCTAGGATCAAGGTATTTATATCTTTTTAATGCCAAGATACCAATCATATTAGGTAATTGAAGCCCAGAAACCAAGATTCTGTAATAGAATCATTAATGTTTATGAACATAGAAATATGTTTAATAGTAAACCGTTAAAATATTTTATAATATCCACTAAGGTACATTATTTCTGATTTTATAATAATTTCAAAAATACTGTTATTAGCTTTCAGATTGTAGGAAAACATGATAAAGTATTTTAGAAATTTGAAATATTTAAATTGTGATAAAATTGTTTCATATATTGAAGCATGTTTATATCCACTTGAATATTTCCTTGCATCATCACTTTGGTTTTTTTTTTAACATTATTGTGTTTTCTTTTCTCTTTTAATTTCTTTTACATTATTACTATTCTTTCCATTTTTACTTAAGTATGAAATTCTACCCTAATTTTTAAAGTTATATTTTCCTGGCCATATAATTAAACACAAAAAAATATATAACAAATAGAAGACAAATAAAAATAATTTTATAATTCATTGAATGAAAACTACCCATCATTTCTCCCAACAACATAGATTGTTTTGATCACCAAGCTTTCTTTTTCCATCTAACCACATTATGACAAAATTTTAGACTATTTTCACCTATTCTTTCTTCTGCCTTTTTCTCAATCTCACACCTGAGAAAGAATAAAATACAGGATAGAATATTATTACCCTCCTCCTCAGCCTATCCACAATGCATAGATTTGGTGAAACTGTTTACCACTTTTAGGCAAGTGTTATTGTTGGAAGTTGTCTTACTGTATATCCCTTTAGCTACAAGAGTTCTTGCAACAGATATTGAGGTGGATATTGCATATTCTTATGTATCCCACTTATTTAGCCTCAATTATTATAGAAGGCAAGAGACAGAAATGTTAATTGCTCACCCCATTTTCTCTCTTCTTCCATCTTAAGGCCTTTGTTCTAGTTCACATATTGTTAGTTGGCACAAAGTCTCTTCCTTGAATATTTTCTTCAAAGGAGTTATAGAAATAAGATATTTTTTGGTTTCTGAATATCTTTTTCTTCCCCTGACAAGTTAGCATTTCAGGATTTGGGAATTGTAGATCTTTTTGTTCATCAATTCATCAGTGCTCTTAGTATTCTACTGCCACAGTTGCAAAGTAAAAGTCGATAACAATCTAACTTATTTTTCCTATTTGCCTAGAAAATTTTTCTTTTCCTTGACTATACAAGAAATTTAATAGATTATATCCAAGTATTTCCTATTTCTCTTGTCAAGTCTAGAAGTTGATCAAGAAACTTAATCAATGAGTCTCAGATCTCCATCTCAAGAAAACTGTCTTCTATCATTTCTTTATCACTTCTAACATTTATTAATTTTTTTCTAGAATTACGTTAATCACCTGTTAGTTTACCAGGATATATTTTCTATGTCTATTTTTTTCTCATTATTTATATCTCTAAATAATTTGCCTTGGTCTTTGAGCCATTTCTTGCATTTAAATTTATAGACCATTAATTCAGATCTTAGGTGGACAGCTTATCTTTAAACCACTTATTAAATTATCTAGCTAGCAAATGTTATTTTTTCATTTCATTTTACTTTATTTAATTTTTGGTGTGGGAATTTATTTTTCTTGTGTGCTTATTCAGGTGACCATCTCATGCAACACTTATGTTCTATTGAATAAATATCATCCTGTTCAGATTGATCACTCTCTCAGACAACTGGCTGGTTTAGATGGGTTGTGACTCATCCAACTGAGCTCATGGTGCTCAGGTCTAATCGTTTTTCCCAAGCAACAGTCTTACAGGGGCTGGAGACAAAGCAATCTTGTCCCTTATGGGCCAGGGACAGGTAAAAAGACACAATGCTAGGCTTTCCTCAAACTCCCAAAGAATTGTGTCTCATTTCCCTAAATTATACCTGCCTTGGGTCTGATAAGGCTTGGCCCAACTGTTCATTGACTTTGTGCCCAAAGAAACCAGTTATATTCAGACAAGTCCATGTCACTGCAATTTCTACAATTCTCTGAGAACCTATAATTTCCCAGGATACTCCATCTTCTATATCTGTCTTGAGGCTTTCAATTGCTAGCTCTCTTTATGTAATTCCAACAAAATCTAGGCCTCACATGCCTATACTCATTGAGCAAAGGCACAAACTAGCATAAGGCTCAGGAGAAATAGGTTGATTGAGGCTATTAGAGGTGGAAGGGGAAGAATACATATTCAGATTGCATGTTTCCTGTTTGTTCCCAGAACTCACCCAAAGCATTATAAAAACTAACTTTTACAACTTTTGTTAGTGTTAAGCTATATGGAATTAGACCACAGTGTTGTGTGTGCATGTTTTTGTGTATTTATAAAGATTTATTTACATTGATCCATTAAAAAGGGCAGATTATTCACGGAATTTTATTTCTAGATCATAGAAAGATAAGTGATCTTTGTTTTTAATTATCTTTCTTGTGTTTTGTTGTGTTTTCCAAGTTTTCTACCATGTGTGCATGTATGTTTGTATATATATTGTATATATATATATATATATATATAAAACATTTTTGGTTATATAATCAAAAATGTTTCTATAACACCTTAGGTATTCAGAGTGTAGGTTAAAATGTATTTATTGTTTTAGTTTGTCTACTATGTTTTTGAGTTTGAAGCTCTGAGTAGGTCACATTATTTGACGTCCTTTTAGATATTTCATGTATCTGGAAGTTTTTAAATTGTCCATTTTTTCCTTTTTTAAACTAAAAAGGTAATAGGTGTTGAAGTTTTATCTACTGATAAAGACTACATCCTCTATTTTGAAGCCTGCACTGTCTGGTCTCTTTTCAAGTGCAGCTTTGCTTTCCTTTTTTTTTTTTTAAATCATACTTATGTGAAATTATACTTTTAAGCAGTCTACTACAGAATCCTGTTGAGAAAGAAATATATTATCTCAGCTGGACAAAACTCAAGTAAAATATTGAAAATGAATGAATGGCAGAAACACTGAGAAGGAAATTTGGGATGTAACCAAGTAGTACCTAGGTAATAGTGACTTAAAAGTTAATGACGGGAGAGGTAGGGAGAAATGCTGGACATAGATGAAGGGGGAATGGAGGCAGCAACCACTTTGTTATGTATGTGCCTCTGCAACAACCCTGCATGATCTGCACATGTACCCCAGAACCTAAAATACAATAAAAAAAAAGTTAATGCCACCTTCAGTCAGGCATAATATATAGATTTCACAGAAAGAAATTCATGTTACTAATATTCATGAACCCTGCTCTATTTCTTGAAATAAACCAATACTATTTTTTAAAATAGAAAGCTTAATTTTCAAAATCTAAATCAGATCCTTAGATTCTACGTGGGTGGAGAGAATAATTTATAAAGTCAATCTAACATTTCTTATTCATAATGGTGGAAAAAGTCAAAGAACAAAGTTTTATTTATTTAGCAATGGGTCTAAGAGGCTTCAGATTCTAGAAATCATCAGGAATGGATGCTTACCAGCCCTCCTAATTTTCCTTGGAAGGAAGGCAGTCATTTGTTCTAGTGGAATTAGAAACCTATATTATTTTCTCCTTCTACTGTAGGCGTTACCAAGTTGTATTTTAAATTATATGTTACACATTTAATCTCTCATTAAATTCTGAGTCATTTAAGGGATGATGCCATATCTTACTCTTTTTTGCATCTTCAGTTTGGCTCACTGCTTAAATGAATGAATAAAACCTAAGGTAATTTGTAACAGGTTACAAGAAACCAAGAAAATAAGACAAGCAAGCACAAAAATAAAAAACAAATATAAAACAAAATGAAAACTCTAATCACTTTTAGAGAACAGGCAAAGTAAACAATTGGCCAGATTTTGAAAGCTAGTTTAACAAAATGAAATGGCATTATGTTTATTTTATTTTAAATAACTCTTCTCTATGTTATCATATAGAGATACTTTATATTATCTGTTATTACCACAACAACAGCCGGATCCAGTAAAATGCATTTTTTTTTAAAAGGCGAACATTATCTCCGGTATCAGTCAAAGTTGTTTTTCAACTAATAAACAGGATTTTAGAGACTGAAATAAAGTAGGGGATTGTTCATTTATACAGGCAATCCAGGGCTGGTTTAAAATGTTTTTAAAGTCATCAGTGAGTAGGATTATTTTGTCTATCTCTTCCACCATAAGTTGTGTATGTCTAAGATCCTCAGGGTTCCCCTGTGGTTCAAAGATAACTGCTCAAGCTTCAGCCTTCCCAGTTATAACAGACAGGAAGAAAGGGAATAACAAAAGAGTTTTACTTAAAGTGTGTTGGTCACAGGTCTCTTCAAGTAAATGTAGAGAGGGTAAATGTAGCTTTTGAGCATAGCATCCTGTTAGTATTATGCTACCAAAAAAGGACAGAAGAATGGAGAGGAAGTCGACTACCAGCATTTTATACCACATCACAACTTTAGAGAAAAAATCACTTATCTTAAACGGGACCTTGACTCAGAATAAGATGTTCAAATTTAAAAACAATACCTGATATTGTAATCTTCTTATATGGGATATAGATTTTGAGGTCAAACACTTGATCAAAGAATAATGTATCTTTTTCTAAGGACATTCTGTTTACATCATAAACCTAAGTCACTTTTGCTGAAAGTCAAGGAGATCACAGCTTCTGTCTTTATATATAGTAGGCTGATCTCCAGTTATCTATATTTACCCAGGCATAATATTTACCAGGGATACAATTTGTACACATTAGAGATTATTTTTGTTCAAAATACACTATACTCATACAGCAACCAGGCTGAGTTTATGGGTGTTTGTGATCTGTGCAGT
Source organism: Cheracebus regulus (assembly GCA_963574635.1). Lineage (NCBI taxonomy): Eukaryota > Metazoa > Chordata > Mammalia > Primates > Pitheciidae > Cheracebus > Cheracebus regulus. The sequence goes on from CAUYQU010005264.1 coordinate 51,856, forward strand.
CACATAAGGTGACTCTCTTCAAAAGGTCACTGCTCCAATTCTACTGTTGCCATCTTAAAAATTCTCAGTAACTTCAACAGAGTATTCATGTTTTCATTTTGTACTAGGAGCTACAAATTATATAGTTGGTCCTGTTCCCGTACAATATAGCCAAAGAGCTCAGAAAGTAATCAGAAACAGCAGTTTTGAATGTGTGATATCCAGAGAATGAAAAATAATTGTCTACTACCAGCTATAGATTAAATATATTTATATTGCCACAGGTAACATTTATAGACATTGTAAATAGCACACAACTTAGAAATCACATAAATTGTGACCCTGAAGCTAATTAAATTTAGCATCTAATGGAGTGAAATTTATTGACAGCTCACTAAAATGAATTAAGAGAAGCAGTCATTGCAGTGTGTTAAGAGTAATAAAATGCTGATTTTTTTCCCCTACGCTCTTAGAAGATTATTACAAAATTGCTCCAGGCCACTTAGTTAATGTGCTACACCCAATTACTATTCTTAAATCAGTGAGGACATGTCTATTTATTGAAGAGTAACTTACTTGTTATTGTTTCTAATTTTTATTCATACTTTAAAAATTGGACACTTATTAAATACTGAAATTGAGCAAGGCACATCATAGATGTCAGGTTAATGACATGCAAAGACCAATTTGCATTGTATTATCTCTGTTTTCAGGCACTTTTCATTTCTAACATAATTTTAGCACAGGGAGCATGAATCTATGCAACTTTCAGATTTAACTTTTTAAAGCTGAAATTTTGCACAAAGAGTTTTATGGGCAAATATAGACTCATATTCACTTGATAGGGAATAAAATCCATTTAAAATCTCTTTTTCAAGGACAGTGAAGATTATATCCAAGCCCCAACTGTTCAAGGAAATGAAAAAATATTTATAGCTGCTATCCATAATTGATTCATATCATCATGCTGCGTATTATACAAAAGGTTTTGACCCTGCCCTCTTTTATTCTACAGTCAAAGAAATTCAAAACAACCAAAAGGAAATAAAATGTATAGATGATAGTTCATAGAGCTAAAATAGCAATGCCATCTGTGCTACTTTAAGAAAGCATAAAAAAACTAAAATCTAAATGTCAAGGTAGAGATATATCAAGGTAAATTTTAAATTGTACAAATTAGTCATTGATTATACCTATACAATGATTAGGTTCTTTTTTTTTTTTTTTTTTACTTTAGTGTTTCAGATTTTGCTTTTTGTTTTAATTGTTTAGAGAGCTCCCTTAGAATATTTAAATGCACAAGATTAACTTTAAACTTTACAGCAATATTTGACTGAGGTACAGAGAAATTCTCCTGACCATTGTCAGCCAGTAAAAGTAAATAAAAAATGTATTTTAACAAAGCTATGAGCCCCTCATTTACATTTCTTTCTTTTTTTTTCTTAATGAAAGCAAAGTCAGTTTATTAGGGCAACAGGGTATTGGAAAATGGCTGTTCGATAGACAGAGCAGGTTAGCCCATAGGCAGAGCAGCCAATCGTTTACATTTATAATGTGATACTGCAGTGCAATGCAACTAAAAACGTGTATGTTAATTACCTTGATTGTGGTGTTCATTTCAACAATGCATACGTATAGCAAACCATCAAGTTGTAAACTTTAAATAAATATAATCTTTATTCATCTATTATATATTTAAAAAGCTGAAGGAAAAATGCAAAGAAAGGTTCAGGTTTTACTCCAATTATTTGACTAATTGACATAATCTTCTACTTTGTTTTATTAGTGAAGATGAATCCTTTAAAAGTTGATGATCTGGCAAAATAATGTTATCCTTATCTTGTACTAAATGAACACAGGCTACTGTAAAACTAAATGAATTCTGAAAAATGGAGCAGCAGGAGTCACAAATGCAGAAAACTAAGATGATTAAAAGCAATCCATCAGTCCTAAAATAATTCTACTTTCCACAACATTCTTAAGGCATCCACTCCTTCTAAAGGAATTATTTTTGAATCGTGTGAAAATACAGTGTTTTCTCTACAAGATGAAATTTTTAAGTGTAAAGCCTATAACTTTTCACAGCACCATATTAAAGCATTGACACATGACCCTTTTAAAATCCTCAAAGGGAGACTACCTTCATTATCTGCTGTACTGAGACAGAAAGATAAATTAAGATATTTAAATGTTTCAATCTTTATATTTCAGAAAGCTCATCCAAAAAAAAGAACCCTTAAATATATTAGTACAAAAGCTTGAAGAAAAGAAGTACAACTAATTTAGAAATGATGCTTACATGCTTTTAGTGAGAAGATGCTAGAGAGGCCATGAGATCAAGAGCAGGTGGGATTATGCAAGCCCAGAGGAAAACTAGTGTCTTTATTCCAAAGATGGATGGAAGGTACTGCAGTAGGCCCATAAGTAGATGCTTGGTGAGCTCATCCTTTCTCCTCTGTACCCATTGCTTAACATAACCAAACATATGACATCCAAACGTAACTTCTTTCTAACTTTTTGACCAAACAATGTACTACTAGCTGTCTAATAAAAGTAATCTTAGAAAGATTAAGATACCCACTCTTGAACATATAAATAAATGTGAAGACCACATGTATAGTCTGAAACATTGGATCAAAAACTATATAAGCTTAAAAAATAGAAAAGGGAAAAAAAGTCTCAGTGCTTGTGAGAATATGGACATTTTAATTTTCTTTTCTAAAGCTGGATTATCCTATTTATTTTAAACTAGTATTTTTTTTGTAGGAAAATGCACATTTTTCTGTCTGTGTCTAATAGCAAGATAGGTATGTCACATGGAAGCAATCACAAAGTAGAGCTTGAAGCCCACATGTTAAAGAAACAAAGTGGGAATTCAGTAGGTATTCAGAACAACAGAGAGAGTGAGACTCCTCATCTTCTCCTGTGTACACTGCAACTACAAATATCAATGACCACAGTCCACAAAAGATTCTGATATTGAATTTAAGAAATCTTTGTGTACTGTATTTCCCCCAAATGAACTAAAATTATTTATAGTGGGAAGTGGCATTAGAAGGAAAAGGAAATTATTTTGCACTTTTTGCACAGGGGACCTTTTGTGCAGAGCAGAATTTCCTTCCACTGATTCTGTATAAATATCTCAAGTGACAGGAAACTCTGCTCATGGATGGTTTGTGGAAACAAAATTTTCCTTTTTTTAAAATCCATCCATTACACCTAATTTGGTTGACAGCAGCAATATAGAATTAGTTTTATCCCCTTTAAATAAAATTACCACCATGTATTTGACCACATTTATTCTGCTTTCAATTTGTTTTCTCTTGTATATATCCATACATCTGATTATTTCAACCACCACTACAAAGATTTATTTGATTAGAGCCCAGACTGCCTGTTTGAATTGTGTTTGTTCCACTTTCTCCTTGACATACTATGCTCCAGACACTTTCATCTTTTTGTTCCTTGATCTGGAACATTCTTGCCAAGGCCTTCATGCTTGCTGTTCCCAATGCCCTGTGCCTGTAGGTATTCACATGGATAACTGTTTTGAATCTTTCAAATATACAGACATGTGTTACCTCTTTTTTTCCATAACACCTAGCATTTGAAACTATTTTTTTTATTTGGTGATAAATTATTTTTTTCTATTTCTCCCATATCAAAATACAAGCTCCATAATTATGGAGACCTTGACTATCTTACTAATTGCTGAATCCTACAATAAGTAGGGGAATTTCTGGCTTATAATATACATATATAATAAAGACTTATGAGTGAGCAAATGAATGTGTGTGTATATATACATATATATGACAAACTGTTTTGCATAGCAGCTAGAGTGTTCTTATATAATTATAACCCCCTTAGCCCCCACCAAATTATATCATCTTCTGTTTGCCTGATATGAAAGGACTTCCCATTTGGGATCAATGAAGACAGTTGCACAAGTTATGCACCACATGACTCTGTAAGCTGCTGCTAATAATAGAGAGACCACAGTGGCCATCACCCACTGGAGCTGTGTAATACCAAGATCCCATCCCATTTGTTCCTAGGATTAAATGTCAACTTTAATGCCTGGCTAACAGAGCTCTCAGTATCTGGCTCCACTACTGTTTGTTTTATCTTTCCTACTCTTCTCCCTTGAAATTACTCATGAGAGTTCCTGATTTGCTATTAATTTCTGAAGACACCATACTTTCTCTGACCCACTAAGCTTCTGAAGACAATCAGTTATGCCTCTTTTTTCACTCTGTTTCTTCCATACACTCTCTTCTGATTCCTAAACTTGATTAGGCACTTTCCTATATGCTCTCCTATTTTCTCTGCCTTTCCTGTAACATTAATCAAATCATTGTGATTTTCAACAGTCTTTTCATTTCTTATATAAAGTTGAGGCCATGTTTGTCATATTTATTATTGCATCTCTAGTATCTTACAGGGAGCCAAATAAAGGTGTCTACATAAATGAATAGTCAGAACATGCATTCTAAATGCTATACCATCTTGGCCATTTTTCTGTGTGTGCTATATTTCATCACTGTCCAATTTTGTAATGTTAAGCTTACATTAGATTTGTATTTCTGATGGAATTTTACCTTGTGTTAACCAGTACAGAAAAAAAAAGTGGGATAATGTGTTTATGTTAACATAGTCTATAGTATAATTAAGTATATTGTTACTTTAAAATTTTCAAAAATATTATTCAGCTATGCATTAACCAAAGTGATATTTAGCTAGGTTTGATTTGATTCCTGCCTTCTATTTCTATTTTACAAATGCCTTAGCAAATATATGATTAAATATACGAATTCCTTAAAACATGATTGCAAATCAAAGTTTGCATTGAAATGATAGGCATAATATATTTAGGTTCATGTCCTCGTTCTCACTAGCCTTAGTTTGAATCCATTATTCATCAGGGTTTCATACCTATTAAGAAACTTAACTTTTATATGGCAGTTTAATTAGGTTTATTTCTGTCCTTTTAAAATGATATTATCAGATATTTGAATGTCCCATATTGTGACCTCATCAGTTATAAACAACCGAAGCCTGTGGTAACAAGAATAGGGACCCCCTGATGCTAGGGGTTCACCTTCATTAGAGTCACTCCACCATCCATTCTGTTTTCTGAGCAGCTCACTCAAAGCAAATATATCCTACTCCTTGCCATTAAGCCTGTTTTTTAAAAGCTACATATTCCCTATCACTAAATGTTCCTATAAAAGAAATTTTTCTCAAGGTTAAATCCTTTAATTTTTAGAAGCAGAGTTATTATCACAGAAATCCCAGTATCAGCCTTACAATATACATTCAAAGTGATATTTGAGTTGACCTATTAGACAAGAAAATGGCTCTCTCCAGATTTTTAAAGTCAGGTGGATTCATGCTGCTACTGTAATCTGATTATAAGCTAAGACAAAATTTTAATTTGTTTAAATGGCAACAAATTCAAAATGCAAATCAATGTCACTGTGATAGGATCAAATGCCTTTCAAACACAGAGCAGAGAAGGTAAGAATGATTTTCTTTGAGTATTATCTTTTAGGTATAAAATTAAGAGCTAGATATTAAATCACAGAGACGAGCTGATCTTCTTAAGAAGCTCAATGAATATGAGAGGAAAATGAATGACATGAGAGGTATTAGACCTCAACGAACCTGAGCAAGAGTGGGACAGGCTGAGGGTGTGAGATAAACACCCTGGAGAAGAAAGATGGGAAAGGGGACAGTGAGTGGGAGCTGCAGAAAAGATACCACTCAGGATAGCAGCAGCAGGAGAGGGATAACTGTGATAAAGAGCTTAAAAAGGTAAAAATGCCCATCAAGCTTCAGATGGCAGATGTCACTGTGTGTGACTCCAGGGGTGGAATCATAGCCTAAGACAGAAGAGGATGTCAAATAGAAATAAATAATCAAAGACATTTAAAAAGTCAGGAAAGGGCTTTGTTAGTTACCATTTTATTTGAAAACAACTGTGTTAACAAGACAATGATGAATACTCTAGGACAAACATAAAGGGCATTATTGAAATGGTAGATATCAGTCAGGGGAATTGGAAATGAGCTTTCTTTAATTAGGAACCAGAGTGGAATAACAAATGTTAAAGCGACATTTGGAGATACTAAAGATGAGACAATATGTTTTCATATGTTACTATTTGCTGATGGACCTGATGATGCATTGCTGCAGAGGAACTTAAGGAGTGAATAATAGTTGGCCATCTGCTTGCAAACTTTGATAGCTTTTGAAGATAGTAGTTCATAGGGAGCAAAGAGTAAAGAAAATGGTGTTTTACCCACTGCATCAAAGTTATATGGGAGAAAAGAGGTTGCCTTTTAATGAAGATAATTACCTCTTCTTGATAAGAGATGAAGGCACAAAGCTACAGCTGGATAATAAAAAATTCTTCTAGTGCAGAATGGCATAAAATTATATTCAGTTCAGGTCCCATGCATTATTAACTCCCTCGAAATTAAAGCATTTCTTTAGTCTCTGGTGAGGCAGTGGCATGTAATGGATAGATCACAGCCTTTGAAGTCAGATAAACATGATTCAAAATCTGGCCTCATCATCTATAAGTATGATTTGGAGCAAGTATGTTAACCAATCCTCATTTTGAAAATGAAGTCATAAGTACCTATGTCTCAGGTACATATGGTAAATAACTGAATGGACTGCCAAAACAATGGTAAATAACCACACGGACTGCCCATATTTACTATCGTTTTGAGTGGTCGAAGAGATGAGTATGTTAGATGACCACCACAGTAATTTTAATTGATTATTCACTTAACAAACACCTGTTGAGTGCTACTACATGTTAGGCACTGTGCGAGTGTCTAAATATACTAAGGTGATTGAAAACAGAGTAAACCCTCCTTCTCTCGTGTAGTTTATAGACTTATGAGAGAGAAGGTCACTAATTAGACAACTACAAAACTAAATGTATAAATAACAATCCTTAGGGCTGCAAAGGAAGGATGCATACAATTATGAGAGTAAGTTACAAGATTATTTCATATACTCAGCAGGGCCAAAGAAGGCATCTGAAAAGTGGCAATTGAGCTGATATTCGAACAAGCAGCTGGAGTTCACTGAGAGAAATAAAACGAAAACAGGAGAAAGCATGAGATGAGATTGCAGAGGCAGTGAGACCAAGATTACATAGAGTAGAAAAGTCTTGAGGTGTATGTATAAGATGATCAATGAAAGCTACCACTTTCTTTCTTTTTTTTTAAAATTGTACTTTAAGTTCTGGGGTACATGTGCAGACCATGCAGGGTTGTTGCATAGTAACATACATAAAAGGTGGTTGGCTGCCTCCACTTTCACTGCATGCATTGCTGCTGTGATCTTCTTTGTCTATCCAATGTGAAGACACCTAAACCTGGCTTCTCTGTCTTCTTTGATATAATTCTAGCTATGTAGCAAATGAGGTCTTAAGAGATTTACGAAGTTCTTCTTGAGCATATTAACATATATAATGACCTACCCTGTATAAACAGGAATGGGATAGAAATAGGACAATAAACATAGGAGCAGCCACTGGGCAGAATCTGGGCCTCTGACTTCTAACTGCTTGATACAGCACAGCACAGGTCCTTTGACTAACCCTTTCTCTGAAGAGTGCAATTCTCTCTCACACTCACACTCTCTGGAACCACCCCTCGACCCCATATTAAGATCCACTTCAAATCTTGCTTTTGGCTTCTCCAATGAAAAAACAGAGATTCTCATAAACCTCTGGATGAGTTACTTATCTTAATGTATTCTATGTATCAGGAGAGTCTAATTTACATTGAACTAATGAAAACAAAACATAAAATGTTTTAAGGCAACACACATTTATGCTGTGCTTATTTTTCATGGTTTTCACTGGTCAGCTGCGGCCTCTGGTCTATATTGTCCTCATGGGTGGTGAGCATTTGGCCAAGGGAGTGGCTGCCATCTGGTCATGAATGCATGTCATAACGGTACATACCATGTTGGCTGAAGCGAGTCACAAGGCCTCATCTAATTTCAAAGGAGCAGAGAAGTACAGTTCTATCATGTTTCTGAGATGAGAAGAACCAAAACAATGGTAAATAACCACATGGGCCACCCATGTTTACCATCATCAGGTAGTCAGGACTAAAACAGAATCTCTCACAGCTGCTGCCAGGGCTTTCACTGCCTTTCACCCTGTATTGTGCCTTTTTAGTGTGACAACAACACTAACTCCAGGGCAGTTATAATAACAAACTTCCAGCTACTGCTATTCTTCTCCAGTTTCTCCTATAAGATACAAATCTTTTTTTTTAACCTATATAACAAATATGCACATGTATCCCTGAACTTAAAAGTTAAAAAACTGTGTGTGGAATGCATGGTGAACTTATATACAGTCACATTTCTAGAATGTAGTAGATCTGGGATAGGAAGCCAGCCTAGCCTTCATCTCTGCACTATTTTCCCCTCTTTGCAGGACCAGGTATTTAATTTGCAGGACTCAGTGCAAGAAAAAAAGAATAGTAGAACATTCTGTTAAAAAATTAAGAATTTCAAGATGGTCATGGCAGAACATTAAACCAAGTTCATTTTAAAGTGTGAGGCCCATGTGACTACAGAGGACACATAACCAGGAAGCTGGCCTTGCCTGCTTGGTCACCACTGCCCCTTCTATCCCTATAAGGCTGATCCCAAACCCTCTGGCCCACCTACGCTTGCCTCTTTCAGGACTTTTGGAATGGATCATCTCTTTGACTTTCAATCCTCTGAATCTCCTGCTGCCTTTTGTGCTCTGGGTATAGGTACTGGAAGGATGGGCAAGAGTTAGAAAGGAAGCTTGCACCACAGGGTTGAGGTGGGGTAAGAGACTGTAGAGCTGAAAGTCAGGGTGGCCAGGGCTTAGGTAAATGCCAGGCCCTCCTCACAGGTGCCAGTGGCAAGGTTGGATGGAAGCAAAGACATGCTCATTTGAAGGATGATTTAGCATATGGCAAAAACAAAGTTGCGGTAAGGCTTTCTATCTTTATTTTTATAGAGACAGGGTCTCATTCTGTCACCCAGGCTGGAATGGTATGATCATGGCTCACTGCAGCCTTGAACTCCTAGGCTCGAGTCTTCTCACCTTCTCTTGCATAGAACTCTCTCCAAACTAACGTCTCCTGGAACTGAAAGATAGTAATCTCACTAATCAAAATAAGGCATTGCATTGGTATACAGATGTATTCGAAAGGTATTTTGACAAATAATTTCTCACGTAATATCACAGTCAACTTGGAGGTCAACAGTGTCTTTATTTTATAGCTGTCTTTATTTTTAATTTCATTTTAAAAAAATGAAATTCAGATCATAAAGTGCCTAGCTATGGTCATGTGCAAATAAATGATGAACTCTAGATTTGAATCTATGTCTGATCACAGAATATATATTCTTTCCACAGCACCAGCACTACATATCCCCAAACCCAACACCTACTTTTCATGATTAAACATTGTCTATATATAAACTATTATTCTACAGATCGCACTACCAGAAAGCAAACAAAAAAGTTAGAGACTGATAAGGTACTCATAGTATGCAGGCTCCGGAGACTCTGCTTCAAATTCATTAATTGAATGTAGGCACTCAGAGTCCCAGTGCATTAACCTCATCAGACATTGCAGATGATAACTGACCCCACCCAAATAACGGGATAGGGGAATTATTGACATTAAATAATGGAGTCACGTCTTCCAAGTAGTAAAAGGATTAAAATACATTCAGAGATAAAAGAAGTAAAATACCCTTTCAAAATGTAAATTACTTCTTCCATAGCAACAATGATAATGTACTAATTCTAGGAGTCAAATAAATTATTCAAGGACACTGCCATTTAGTTTGTTTCTTGACTCCATAGGGAAAAAGTAATTATGTCTAGCGCAGCCAAGCCTATGATAACAGCTGGCTATAAGGGAACAAAAGTGAAGGTAACGTCTTCAGAAATCCACTATGATGTTTCATATTTTAGTAAAAAACGTCCTTGGAGGGACCTTCAAATCAATCAGTGTAAGGATCTCATTTACATTCGAAGAAGTTGAGGCCCAGAGAGGTTAAGTACTTATCTTGAGGTCACATAGTCTGTGGCAGTACTTACAGGCAGAAGGCAGATTGTAACCATGAAAAGGCTGGGAAGAAAAATACCAATTGTTAAGCATGTTCTTCGAGGCTTTATTCACATTGTCTCACCTCATGCTCAGATGAGCAAAATGAAAAAGATACCATTTTCTCTTCCATTGTAAATATATCAGGAAGTTAAAATAACTAGCCTACATTCACATAGTAAAGCACAGAGCTTGGATTCCAAGTCTCTTTTGCCTCCAAAGCTGTGGCCTTTCTCCTACATCAAAATGCCTGTGAGTGTGTGCACGGCCTGCTGGTGTAGGAGTTTAAGTATAGATGATGTTTTACCAGTGCTGTTATTTTAAGGAATTATTTGCTTTAGATCAATTTTGGCTAAAGTCTCTTCTAATGCTGTCATTTTAGGATATCTGATTAATGTGACTGTGCCTTCTTGAAGCACATCTTATTTGAAGGATTGGTTAGATAATTGAAATAATTCAGGGATCATTAAGATGACTGAAATTGTCTTTCTGGATTATTGTTCCAGGCCCTTAGAATATAATCTAAATGAGGGGCCTTCTATAGACAAGATCCCTGAAGACTAAGGAAGTATTGTTCTCAGATTTGCAATGGCTTCTCATTCTGAGACAAGAGTTCCTGTTGTCCTTCTGGAAAGTGAATAATCAAGTCCCCTTAGAGGAAATGGGGCCATCTTCACCTGGCCATTCTCACCACCATACACCATGTCAATGTGGTTCAGGCAAGAAATAATAGAGTGGGAGATGGAATGACCCAACAGCTGAAGGATTCAGTCACTCCTCTTATGGGACTTCCACTTGCCTCACTGCCCTCTTCTAAGCACCTAGTGGCTTTGCCTTTCTATTTTAAGGTATGTACTCTCTGGTTGAGATGGGGACAGATGTAAAGGGGCAGAATTCCCCAGGCAGTCATGGTAACTGGTGGCAAAATAGCAACTTGCCTGGCTCCTTAGACTTGCCTACATTCCTGACACAGTGCCTAGACCTCCTTGTATTTTCCTGAGAGGTTTGTTTCAACCTGCCAGAGAGACTTCAAGCTACCATTCATATCCACAACCAGAAGAGCACCCCCACAAGGAGACCTTCCAACTCAAGGTTTAGAGAAATGAGGGATTCAGCTTGGGCATGCCTTCTGAATGAAAACTTAATCACAGTCTTCCAGACACTGTAAGATCAGCATAAAGATTTCACTGTTTTCTTCCCTACCTTCCCCACCCCCTTCTCCATCTCTTGCTACTGATGCCTAACTGGACTCTAATTCAGGTCTCTCCACCACGTATTTACTTGGAAACACAGAATGTTCCTAAGTGTTTGGCATATTGTCACTGCTTAAAATGAACTTCACTCGGAAGAAAAAGATTCAGGAAGGGTGGTGAGTTAAGTAGTGAGTGTAACCAGATAGCTATTATAATGAGCAAGAGCCACCTAGAACTTCCCAGTAGTTCCCAATAAAGATGATAATGCTGCTGCTGCTGATTATTATTATTATTTTGACAGAGTCTCCCTCTGACGCCCAGACTGGATTACAGTGGCCTAATCCTGGCTAACTGCAACCTCTGCCTCCCGTGTTCAAGTGATTCTCATATCTCGGCTTCCTGAGTAGCTGGGACTATAGATGCATACCACCAGGCTTACCTGGTGGCATTTTTTTTTTTTTGTATTTTCAGTAGAGATGGGTTTTTGTCATGTTGGCCAGGCTGGTCTTGAACTCCTGACCTCAAGTGATCTGCCTGCCTTGGCCTCTTAAAGTTCTGGGATTACAGGCATGAGCCACCACTCCCCGCCCCCAATAAAGATTCTATTGGAGCCAGCTAAGCTCCAAAACCAATATTACATATGTGAAAGAATGAAAATATTTTGAACATCTGAATAATTATTTTAGAAATTACAGAATCAGTAAATTCAAAAAGTAATCTTTTATATTATATAATGCTTAACAGTATTAACACTTTTTCATCCTAACTTTGAATTGTTTCAGATGGGAAAGGCAAGTATTATTTTTATTTTAAAAATAAAAGACCACAGAAATTAAGGTAACAAATGGCCATAAAAATTAAGGGAAATAACAAAGGTTATACAGAACATACATTTCAAAGCAGTCAGTAAATGGGTTTTCTTCTTATTTCCTCTCAGCCTCCTCTTCTGTCAAGTTCTATTTTATGTACAAAGTAGTCATAAGCCGCGTTTTTCTTTTTGCTTATTTTCCTTTCCTGGAGATATTTATATTCTTCTGCATTTTAGTAAGAAACACAGTAATATGTTTTATTTCTCCTCTACTCTTCCAAAAAGATAAGTGGCTTATAATCCTGTTAAATTTTGTAGGAGGTCTCATAATATTAAAAATTAAGTGTAATGTACTGCAATTACTGACACTTTTTAAATGCTAGGATTTTTTTTCATATTTGGAAAGCTGACTCTGACATATTAGCTACAGAAAAATGTTAATAAGTCTGTTATATTTGTCACCTTACCAAAACTAAGAAAGGTAGGAAAAGGAACAGCTGGCAGATATTTCTAATCTAAACTGTCAGACAGAGTGAGCATGAAGAGAAATCTGTTGAGGATGATGCTTTTGATCTAACCTTCCAGGTAGGGGATGGCTCTGGCAGAGAATCACTCCTGAGTACAACTTTCTGGTGGGAGCTCTAGTAAGTATCTACATCCAACATGCCTGGAGGATTGAAAGAACTTATCTCAAAAATGAAGTTTATTTCTTTTTCATATAAAATGCCTACTTTGAATGAATGCTTAAAAACTGCATGATGTGGTACCAAAATTAATGGAAGAGATAACTCACCCTTATTATGTTCTCCATTCAGACTTAGCAATTCCAGAAACAGGAACCAAAATTATTGATTACAAGTAGCCATCTTGTGGTATTTATATTGCACTATAAAGATAGAATTCATATAGTTTTAACAAGTATAACTTGAAAAAGGACTATTCCTTCTTTTTTTGTTGTTTTTGTTTTTTTTTCTTAAGTGAAACACTTTCTACGTTTGGGGTTGACGGGAGTTATGGAAAAACAACCAAAGTCAAATATTTGTCCCCAGAGATCAGATGTATGAAAAATATTTTATCAAATCTGGTGGGCTGAATTCCCTGTTATTTTTTTCTCCCAAATTTAGTTCACATTCTGTTCAAATGATAGAAGTTTTCTTCACAGAGTATTCAATGTTTAATTTTAATGCTTAAATGCACATTTGAAATCTGCTCAAGTGTCCTAAAAGAAGGCATTGACTTGATTATTTAATTGATAGTCTTTTTATGTGCAATATATTTTTGTTTTGTTTTGTTTTGTTTTCATGTAGAAAACATATGAACACTAGAAGCTTTTTAACAAGTTAGGTTTCTCAAAGTATTTTAGAATATCATTTTCTCCTTAGATAAATGTGCTGATTTGCTTATCGCTGCTTTAGAGAACACACAAAGCAATTTGAAAAATATGCAAATATTGTGGGTTTAACCTTAGAATAAAAAATTAAATGTGTCCTACTTGTATGTACTGCTCTTTTTGTTTTTGAAAAAAAATTACAGATCCCTAAGAAAAAGCCTGATAAATAACTGAGTATAATTAAAGACTTCCAAAGCAGGGGAAAAATTATTTTCAGTCAATCTTCAATGGGAGCCACTGGAGAATTTTCCAGCAGAACAAAAGTAGTAGTCAAAATAGCATACCACTCCCTTTTTCAGTTACATTAAAAATGTTTAAATAACCATAGACAATTATAAACAACAGTAATTTCCCCAGATAGTCTGTGTGATCTTCACAGTGATTCTTCCCACTAAACTAGTGAGTAGATCATGTTATTGCCTAAGGATCTCTATGACTAAAATAAGTGCTTTTTATCTTTTGAATCTAGGTTTTCCCTTTTGAATGTTTATCTCTTAGCTTCTGTTGGTTTATACTCTCCTTGTGTTTAAAATGTACACAGCCCCCACTTCTCAATAATGTGCTTACATATATATGTATTTTCCCATCTTTGCCTTTTCAATCCTTTAAAAAGATGTAATGCCTTGAACTCACAACTCACAATGGAGGAAATGTACTTTCTTGTCCAGAATATGTTTTCTCATTTGATCTTAAACAAGAGCTCACTAGAGTGTTTTGAGACTCAATTTCTTCTTTCAAAAAATGTCATGATTACAACCCAGATCTTCTTCACAAAAATCTTAAAATTTTGAACATTTATAAAGAATTAAAACCTGAGAAAGACCAGTCTATGATGTCAACATATTTACTTTGCTATTAATATGTGTTTTCTACAGACAAAGTTTTCAAAGCAAAATTGCACTTGAGAAAGTTCAACAGGCAAGGAAGAACTTTTTTGAGGCTAATGCAATAGGTCAGAGAAACCAGAACTAAGTTTGAACTCAATTCCATTGTAACAAAGGGCAGTCGGATTTATATAGGCTGGGCTGAAAGGGAGCTCATAGGCTGCCTGTGTTTGCTTGCTAATTGGCTTTAGAGAGAAAAAAAAATCTTAACATCTATGACAGGAGATAGGTTTTAAATTTGGAGCAAGAAGACCACAAGTTAGTCTCCTTCCCTCCCACAGAGACTGGTAGATAAGGGTGTTATCTCAGATGACATTGCAGATGTGTTTCCTAGATGCTTGACATATTTCTGAGATGTGGAACTTACAGAAGACTTTTTTTAAAACATACATCTCAAATGAGCAGAGAAAGCATTTACAATGACAAGTTTCTAAAATAAATGTTCTAGGAAAAGGAAGGTCAGGGTACCAGAGACAGGGAGAAGCCTTTGTAAATTTTAGTCAAACTGAGAAGACCATAAAGGCCATCTTGGTTATGGATATATAAACATAAAAACATATAAGTCACAAAATGAAGCAGAAAGGCTTAGAAATCCAATGTCCTTTACTTATAAACAAATTTGATCTTTCTACTATCCAACAGAATTGAAATACAGAATACACTATATCTTTTCTAGTGATAAACAAGTAAATAAAAGGATCCCTAGCAGAGGCGAGAACAAGGAGTTTAACCACAAACAATAGCAACATGAGTTAACAAATAAAATTTATTTTCAAAGTAGCATAGAAAAAGGTACTTTTAAACACTCCTCTAAAGCCCTACATAATGGTTACAATCACAGATGATGGAGTTACACTGCATGTTTTCAAATATATTACTATTTATGTGAACACAGGTAATTTATTTAACCTTTGTATGTGTCAAATTCCTAAATAAAACTAAAGAATGGCAATAAATTATTTGTAGCTAGTCAGTAGAATTAATAGGTGTAAAGCACAGAGAATAGTGCCTGATATAGAAAACATGTCATGAAAACAAACTATTATTTTAGTCAAAGAATATTTGCAACTAGCAGTGGATAGCTGAGCCCTTCTCATTCTTTGTACTCCACAATTCTGATAAGTTTTATCAGGATGGTGATCAGTATTTTCAATCCTTTTCTCTTATTCTCTCTAGGTGTCATTGTGTTTGTTCACATACCCCTAGGACAGATGGCCTTCAGTGATAAATTCATAAATATCTCTGAACTTAGTTGAGCAAACTGAATAATAAGACCATAGCTGATAGAATAAAAAGCAATCTTACGTTGTTGACATGGGATCTGGAATAATAGCAATAGGGGAGCTTTTAGTACAGTCAAGATACCAAAACAACCATCACAGACTCACTGTTATAAGATGTTCCAAGAGTCTTAAATGGATTTCTGCCAAGGAAATTAATGATGCCTCCTACTTCTTCCCTTTAATTATTTTCTAAGCTTTTGGCATGAATGAATAAATACTGTAGAGCAGAAGAAAGGATAACTTAGAGTTTGTATCTTAGCTCTGTTAGCTGCTATCTATGCTCTTAAGTAAGTTGCTTAACCTTTCTGAACACTAGTTTGATCTATTTGTTTTAAATTTTCAAAGATTTTAAAAAGTAATGCATTTAAAAACATTTAGCACACTGGTGTGTGTTAAATGAATGCTATTAATCTTCCCATTAAGTTCTCACCTCCTCTTGTATATTTATACAAATTCCTAAAAACAAATTAATTCATTCATTCACCATGTTGTGTGTTGTGTCCTTGTAATGCAAGGTGCTAGGAATACAAGGGACAGCATGCCAGACAATGGTCGTGTCTTCATAAAAGGCATGCAGTCAGGTGGGGATTCATTCAAGTGATTAGTTAATTACAATGTAATGTGACAAGTGCTATGAAGAAGGACAAATAAACAGTGTTCTGTAGAAGAACCGAAAACGTAACTCAGACTTGTCTGTCCAGGAGAGGTTGAGTAGAGACAGCAACATCCTAAATGAGGTGATCCCTTTAAATAAAAGTAAAAGGATTGCTAGAGCATACAGTTGGGAAGGAAAGGGGTAGAAGATGAAATCAAAGAAGTAGGCATGGTCCAAGAGAGGAAGGGATATTTAAGCTGTGTTCTAAAAGTTTGGCTCTTAACCTGCAGGTAATGGGGAACCATCAAATGATTTTAAGCTAAGGAATGAAATGACCATTGATATGGTTTGGTTCTGTGTCCCCACTCAAACCTCATCTTGAATTTTGATCTCCACATGTCAAGGGAGGAACTTGATGGGAGGTGATTGGATCTTGGAGGCAGTTTTCCACATGATGTTCTCAGGATAGTGAGTTCTCATGAGACCTGATGGTTTGAAATTGTCTTTTTTTTTCCTTGCTCTCTCTCATCTGCCATCACGTAAGGGATGCCTTGCTTCCCCTTCACCTTCTGCCACATTTGTAAGTTTCCTGAGATCTCCCCAGCCATGTGGAATTGTGAGTCTAATTGACTCACAAACCCCTTTGCCTTATAATTACCCAGTCTTGAGTCTGGAGTAGTATCTTTCTAGCAGTGTGTAAAATGAACAAATACAACCATTTATATATTATATATATAAAATATTACTTATATATAATATATATGTACATATATATTAGAAAGGCCATTACAGATATAATACAGAAGATGAACCAACAAACAATAACGGGAGAGGCATTAGAATATATGATAGTGATTGGGGCTGAAATTTAAGATGATCTGAACTAGGATAATAGAAGTAAGAATGCAAATAAGATGATGAATTCAATATGTATGTAAGCAGTACAATTAACATGAACCAAGGTGAGAAATCAAGAATTGCACTTAATTTTTTGGTTTTGGCAACTGAATGTGATCATGCTATAGATGAAGAGCAATGGAGAAAAAAATGGGGTTGAGGAAGGCAAATATGAATAGTTCATCTTTTCACATATCAAATTTGAGGTATTTATGGGGTATTCAAGTGGTCATATTCAATGATATTTTGAATATACACTCCCAGAATTTAATGCTAGAATATACACAGATCTTAAAACCAAGAGGTAGATGAAAGTCTCTAGGGTTAGATTACAGAATAAGAAGATATGGACATAGGACAAAATGCTAATGTGCTTCAGTAGTTGAGAGATAAGGAGAAAAGAACTCTTAAAGACAACTAGAAAAGAGTGAGAAAAAAGGTCAGATAAATGTTATCTACATGTTCTACGAGAGAAGTTAAAAAAGCAGAGCATTCCAAGTAGACTTAAATAGACAAGAGCTTGAGTAAGTCCACTTAACACAAGTTCTAAAAGAGTATGTTTGAGTGAATGGCAAATGAAGATAAAATAACAGAAATAAATGCAATGTTCAAAATTTTAATAAGTATAAATAAATTAAATACCCTACTAAATGACAAATATTTTTATTACAAAAATCCAATTATAAGCTACGTATCAGAAAAAACCAATATACACAAATTTTGCAAATAAAAAATATGAATATGGTAGGCAATGACATTTAAAAACCAAAATTAGCAATGTCATGTGACATAAAGTAGAATTAAAGGTCAAATTTAATAAAGATAATTTTACATTGTTAAAAATTATAAATCTTCAGGACAATTATACTATAATTAACTTTTATCTAACACACACTGTAGCATTATATGTGCAACATAAATGATGTATTTGAAAAACACTGTCATGGTAGGACAATTGGCAAGCCTTTCTTAGCAACTAAAAATTCATACAAGAAAATACACAAAATCAGAGGCTTCATTTAATAGAATAATATAGAGAACTGAAGATACAAGAAAAGAATGTTGTAATTTTCCAAATTTCCCATAAATATTTGTCAAGAGAGCATGTTTTAGCTCAGAAAAAAAAATATTTATGGTTTCCAAAATGTAGAAACTATCCACACATTATTTCTCCACAATGTAATATAATTATAAAATAACAAATAAAACATGTTTCATAATAATTATTGAGTCAAAAATAAACTCAAATTTTGAATTATACTACTTAGAACAAAATGATGGCCAGAACCACATATTAATATCTAGGTGATCCAATAAACACAGTACTTGGAAAAAAATGTATTTATAGTTAATTAGTACATCTATAAAAAACATAATATTTAAAATAAATGTATAGACATTCAAATTAAATTAGAAAAAACTTCAAATAAAAATTTCAAAGACGGTAGAAAGACAGTTTTTACAAGATAAAGCTCCAAAGGAATAAACGGAAAAACAAAAACAAAAGGCAAAGCAGTAAGTAATATAATAGTAAATAAAAATCATAATGACCAAACCACAATTATTAAAATCTGATTCCTCAGTTGCCTGAGACAAGTAGCCAGTTCCACTCCAACTCATCCCTGGAGAAATTCTTAGCACTTTATTCTGTTTACATAGTTTGTCAGAATTTAATCTAGTCCTGGTGAGATTCATTGTAAGTATAGGTACCTTTCTAATATGAGCCAATGTGAAGGCACAAGCTAGTAAGGGTAGTTCACCAGGCCCAATGGAGATAATTTCCTAATATGTTGAAATGTTATGAAAATACTATGAAAACCAGTCAATTCTTCAAGGGCACAAATTCTGACAGCACTTGCATCTTTATTTCTATTAGAAAATACAGAGGTAAAATAGTGATGAATAAGCAGAGCAATTGTCTCTAAATCCACTCTCCCCTCCACAAAAAAAGACTTGAGGACTTTCAGTCATTCAAAATAGTCGCAAAATATTTAGGATAGGAAGGAGGGGAGGACCTATAATATGTACATAGGAGGAGGATTCCTCTGAAATAAGGGTAATACATTTTATAAAGAAGACCTTTTTGGTACCTTAATAAATAAGCAGAGTCAGATGGGACCTTCAAGAGATCTGAAATAGGAGGCAGATCGTAGTCAAGAGAAGAGCACGCATTTTAGAGCCAAGTAAATCTGGCTGATAATCAGTTCTTCTGCTGATTAACTATGTAAAATTAGGCCAGTCTTTCAACCTCTCTAAGTCTCAGTAATTGCACCCACAAAATAAAGGTCATATTAATCCTTTGGCAACATTCTGGCAATTAAGGATAATGTAAATATATGGATTAAAGATAATGTGATATTTAAAGATAATGATAATGTCAACTAGTATGATGACTTGCACTCAATGAAGTTTTTACTATATACTATGTCTAAAAAATGGTATATTAATTATAATATTTGTACAAGTACATTAATGTAGTCAATGAATAATACCGAGTTCCTTGCACTGTGTAGGTGATAAAGATGGAGAGCTGAACAAAGCTGACAAGGTCCTGTCTCCTCTTAGGACATAATGTCTGAATTGAAATTTGAGGGACCACATTTTTTCCTGCTCAATTCAAGAAGAGTCAAGTGCTCTTCTCTCCTCCGAGTTTCCTTAATTGTTGGCTGTTTCACTACATCGTACTGCATCATGCATTTATCTGTCTTGCCAATTGAGTGCTTTTTGAGATCAGAGCCAAGGTTTCATGTGCAGGTGTTTATTCAGGGACAGCAAACTTCCAGGTACAAAGCAGGAAATTTGTCAATAATATTGAATTGAATTTCTTAGGAGAGTTTATGTAGATCAAGATCTATAGCATTACAAATGTTGTCCTTATATAAACACATTTACCAGTTTGAGGTTTCTGCGGAAACATTAAAGGATCTTTTTCTAAGAGTCAGAAAACCTGTTTCAAATCCTGGGTCCATCTGAAATGAGCAGGTACAAAATAGGTGTACAAAACCTGCTCATTTCAGAAAACATGGATGTATGATTCAGATGAGACAAAATCCTTAAAAGCAATCTTCAGAACCATAAAAGGATATAGGTATGAAGGTTATCTATTATTTGGAAGCATAGTTTTGAAAATTATGTATGACAATCCTTTTATATTTTGTAACAATACGTAATATGTGCACATGATTTTGCATTTAGTATATATTTTATGGTTAAAATATAGGAAAAACAGGAAGCAATATTTGAAGGTCCTTTATTCTCTGTTCTACATGTCCATAGTGAATCAATCTTTTATCATTGAACCCTCTACTATTTACATATTTCTACAAAATATAAATTTTATCCTGAGCTGGATTGGGATGATAAGCAATTCATTACCTCTGATATTTATACTTTCGAATCATAAAAACAGTAATTAAAACAATGCTTTAAGAATCTGGTCTTATTTATCCTTTAATTTCAGAGTTTGGCTCTAACAACAGATTATTTTAAATGTTCAATAAAAAGATGCTCAGGAATTCCAGTCCCCACTGAAATAAGAACTGATACCAGATCATTCAAATTACATTTTGTGCAAGCTATTTAATTGGATCATCAAAATACAAAAATGAAAGCTATTAGCAACATCTGATTAAAATAATGGTGTAGCATACTTGATTATATTTGCTCATTACTTTTCTTTGTATTTTTCTTGTTATGTTATAAAATGAAATAGTCACAAGGCCTGCATACGAGAGCTGCAGCTAAAGGTCAAGGCTTCCTGAAACAGCTTCAGTAAACATTCTTAATGTTGTAAATTGTTCTTCCATTTTCTAGAGATTTAAAAGGACAGGATGAGTGGAGAAATAACCATAGTGATGAATTCCCTTAAGAGAGACAGAGTGGTTTGAATTTGTTAGAAAATGTGATTGAAAATAAGCTTCAAGAGATTATTTTTAACCTATAAATGCATAGTTTATAATTCTACTTTCATATCTCTAGGAAAAAAAAATAGACCTGTAGATCATTACTTTTACTTTTACAGTGTGTATAGGGTCCCCCAAGTAATAATTTTTTTAAGTATTTTTGATCTGGAAGATAAAATCCTGACCATGATATTAAAAAATATCAAGGCAGATAACGCTGCTCAACTAAATTGAAAGATTATCACTATTAAATTGCGCATGTATATTTCTGTAGGAGATCTATAATCCCCAATTTTGGGAATAACAATTTTCATTTTCATTTGCTGTCAAACATTGATGATTCAGATTAACTTGACAGCTTTATGAGACATGACAATTCTGCCCGATTGAATGCAACAGGGCAGAGATTATCTACCAAGAAGCCATAATAAAATTAGAAGTATCAATGAAATATTCAGCTATTCCATTAACGATATTATTTTGTTCCTAGATTAAAGCATTCTTCTTTGTGTATTAAAAAATAACAATATTCAGTAACAAAGTTAACTTTAAAATTACTCTGGCTCTCTTCAGTTTTCATTTTTCCAGAAATGGAAACTAGTCTTTTGGTGTACAGTGAGATGGAGCTGCTAAAAAATAAAGGTCACATTGAAATTTGGGCTGATAAGTTGTAGCCTAATTATGGACCTGTGTCAAAACACAAAGAAGCAAAATAACCCTCACTGCAGTATAAAGATTTTACACATCTTCTATGATTCTGTTTATAATTGGCATCAACAGATTTCTCCGGGTTCCACTAATTCTCTTCCCTATCAGAAATGTTACTCAAATGATTTCTTTTTCAGGCAAGGTCTCATTCTATCACCCAGGCTGAAGTAGTGCAGGGGCACAGTCGTAGCTCACTGCAGCCTCAACCTCCCAGGCTTGAGGGATCTTCCCACCTCACCCTCCCTAGTAGCTGGAACTACAGGTGCTTGCCACCACATCCAGATAATTTTTTTTAGTTTTTGTAGAGATAAAGTCTCACTATGTTGTCCAGGCTTGTTTTGACTTCCAGGCCTCAAGCAAGCCTCCTATCTGGGACTCCCAAACTGCTAGGGTTACAGCTGCGAGCCACCGTACCCAGCCCAAGAAAGAAATCTCTAAAAGAAGAGTGAAGTTGTTTGTTCCTTAAGTGTTTGTGAAAGATATACAACTGTTTAATAAAGATTGGCATTGTTTACTGCTTTGCCCTGAATTTTGGAAGAAGCATCTGGGAAACTTGACAAGTAGTGGGTGAAAGACCAGGAAAGAATAGGTAAGACCAGGTCTTTGGGGTGAAGAGCAGATATAACTCTGGACAGATGACATGTTGGAAGGGATGGGAGGTGACAGGTTCTATGGTGGCTATATCTTGAAAACTGAGCAGCAGCCAGAGAGTATGGACACAAAAGGTAAACAGGTGTTGATAGTTTAACAGTGGAAGACAGGACTCTTGAGTACAAGGAGTTCCTCCCAAAGGGCCATCTAACACAGTTCCTGGGAAAACGCAGTAGGTGGGAGTGCAAGCTGTTAGAGGGTACATCATTTTTCTTTTCTTTCTTTCTCTTCTAGATACAAAGGCAGGGCAAAGAGTTTAGGCTTATTTAGTAAAAGATAAAATTTACTAGATAGCATATTGAAGTGCCTTACCCCAGGTAAGAGGACTATTTCTAGAAATTTAGGGTAATCTGTGTTTGTTTGTTTTTTAAGAAAGGGCACATTTTAAATTGACTTATTGCAGTTGTTACCATTACTTTGAGAAGTTGAGCTCCCACTTATAAGTAAGAATATGTGACATATGGTTTTCTGTTTCTGCATTAATTCACTTAGGACAATGGCCTCCGGATGCATCCATGTTGCTGCAAAGGACTAGATTTTGTTCTTTTTTTATGGCTGTGTAGTATTCCATGGTGTATATGGACCACAGTTTTTTTATTCTACCATGGATGGCATCTGGGTTGATTCCATGTGTTTGCTATTGTGAATGATGCTGTGATAAACATACAAGTACATGAGTCTTTTTGATAGAATAATGTGTTTACTTCTGGATATATCCCCAGTACTGGGACTGCTGGATCAAATGGCACTCTGTTTTAAGTTCTTTCAGAAATCTCCAAACTGCTTTCCACAGTGGATGGATTAATTTACATTTCTACCAGCGTATAAGTGTTTCCTTTTATACACAGCCTCATCAGCATCTGTTGTGTTTTTGACTTTTTACTCATAACCATTCTCACTGGTGTGAGATTGTATCCCTTTGTGGTTTTGATTCAACTCCATCTAACAAAGGGCTAACATCCAGAATCTACAAAGAACTAAACAGATTTAACAGAAAAACAAACAAACCCATTCAAAAGTGGGCAAAGGATATGAACAGAAACTTTTCAAAAGAAGATATTTATGAGGCCAACAAACATATGAAAAAATGCTCATCATCACTGGTCATTAGAGAAATGCAAATCAAAACTACATTGAGATACCAGTTAGAATGGGGATCATTAAAAAATCGGGAGACAACAGATGCTGGAGAGGATATGGAGAAATAGAAACACTTTTACATTGTTGATGGGAGTGTAAATTAGTTCAATCACTGTGGAAGACAGTGTGGCGATTTCTGAAGGACCTAGAAATAGAAATACGATTTGACCCAGCAATCCCATTACTGAGTACATACCCAAAGGATTATAAATCATTCTGTTGTAAAGATACATGTACACATATGTTTACTGAGGCACTGTTTACAATAGTAAAGACTTCGAGCCAACCTGAATGCCCATCAGTGATAGACTGGATAAAGAAAATGTGGTACATATACACCATCGAATACTATGCAGCGATAAAAGAGCATGAGTTAATGTCCTTTGCAGGTACATAGATAAAGCTGGAAACCACCATTCTCAGCAAACTGACACAAGAATAGAAAAACCAAACACTGCATGTTCTCACTCATAAGTGAGTGTTGAACAATGAGAACTCATGGACACGGGGAGGGGAACATCACACACCAGGACCTGTCAGGGGTTTGGGGGGCTAGGGGAAGGATAGCATGAGGTAGGGGGATTGGGGAGGAATAACATTAGGAGAAATACCTAATGTAGATGACAGGGGGATGGATGCAGCAAACCACCATGGCACATATATACCTATGTAACAAACCTGCATGTTCTGCACATGTACCCCAGAACTTAAAATATAATTTAAAAGAATTAAAAATAATAAATAAATGATTTGAAATTATTTGTATGGAGGATTTGTCTATTCTCTTCCATTACTTTACTTTTCCAATCACTTATTTATGTCATCATGGACAAATGGATATATATATTATACTTTGGGTTATAATCCAGTATTATTTTTATTTTATTGATCAGATTATTCCAGCTTTGGCCATTGGTAGTTCTTTCAGTGTGTCCCTGTGTTCTTTTGACACACCCTCATTATTGAGTTATTTTAGCACTTCCTTCTTTCTGTTACTGCAACATGCTTCCGGCTTGTCTCAGATAGCTCTATCTCAGCTTTTAGAGTCAGTTATTTCTCCAAGGAACCTTGTTGTCACGTGTATTGTGTGTTTTGTATTAGAAACCACATTCTGGATGCTAGGTGTGCTGTCTTTGCCTTTTTGATTTCTAGTTTAATTCCACTGTGGTCTGAGAACATGCTTTGGATGATTTTTATTATCTAAAATTTGTTAAATTACATTTTATGGCCCAGAATGTAGTCTATATCCTGGTGAATATTCCAGAATATGATGAGCTTGAAAAGAATACGTAATTGTATTCTTGTTGTATGGCATATTATATAAAAAACTGACATAATTCAGATTACAAGGTCAGGAGTTCTAGACCAGCCTGGCCAACACAGTAAAACCCTGTATCTACTAAAAATAGAAAGAATTAGCCGGGAGTGGTGAGGGGCACCTATAATCCCAGTACTTGGGAGGCCGAGGCCAAAGAATTGCTTGAACCCAGGAGGCAATTTTGCAGTGAGCACAGACTGAGACATTGCACTCCAGCCCAGGCAACAGTGAGAGACTCTGTCTCAAAATAAATAAAACTGACACAATTGTATTGCAAGTTGGTTGATAATGTCTGTTATTCAAGTCAACTGTATTCTTAATGCTTTGCTGCCTGTTTGACTTTGACTTACTGACAAGAGGTGTTGAAGTTTTTAACTATGGGAATGGATTTGTCTATTTCTCCTTTCAGTTCTAACAATTTTTGCCTCACATATGTTGATGCTTTACTGGTAGGTGAAAAAATGTTTAAGATTGTTCTGTCTTCCTGGAGAACTTATTGCTTTATCATTATAAAATGCCCCTCTTTATCTTTGATAATTTTTATTGTTCTGAGGTCTGCTTTGTCTGAAACTAATGTAATCACTCCAGCTTTATTTTTACTGCTGTTGGCATGGTATA
This sequence comes from Cheracebus regulus, assembly GCA_963574635.1. Lineage (NCBI taxonomy): Eukaryota > Metazoa > Chordata > Mammalia > Primates > Pitheciidae > Cheracebus > Cheracebus regulus. The sequence goes on from CAUYQU010005264.1 coordinate 77,355, forward strand.
TCTTTCTTGATCCCTTAACTTGTAACTGATCAGAGTCTTTACATTTAATGTAGGTTTCTTATAGACAACATATAGTCAGGTTTTAGTTTTTAATCTTCTCTGACAATCTCTGTCTCTTAATTGGTATATTTAACAATCACACTTAAAGTGATTATTGATATATTTCTTTTCACGTAAACCATAGTATTTGTCTAGTCATAGTCAGAGGCTTCTTTTTCTGTCTTTTCCAGTTTTAATTGTATATTCTGTGATTCTAGTTTACCTACTCTTTCCGTGGATCAATTATACTTACTTAAAAAGGTTTTTAGTGGTTGTTCCAAGTCAGCAGGAACTCTGGAACTGTCTGCATTTGCATGTCTCTGTAGATTTTTAAGGTGGGTTTTCCCTCAAAATTCAGTTATCCCATGGGTCCAGGAAAAGCCATGGATTTTCAAGTTTTCAGGTTTTTCTAATTATACGGATATTATCAGGATAGGAATGACAATTCCCAAGCTCTTTACCTGTCGGAGCTTGGAATTGTCATCCTTATCCTTATAATATTCAAATAAAATTGAAAAAACTAACCTCAAAATCAAACAATACTGTATTTTGGTTTTATAGTCTTTTGAAATACATTATGTGAAATGATATGCAGGAAGCAAAATACTCTGATAATTGATAATGCTCTGATAATTATTTACAGACTATTTGTAACTGTCTATTCTGCTCAAATACCTCTTAAGGGATATTGACGATTATAATGCTAACTATGTCACAGACTTCATATTAACCATTCTCAAAATATAGAAGAGGAGAGATTTTTTGACTTTTATTTGAGTAAACATAAAAATAGATTGATGGTAAACATCAATGAACTGCTTTTAATGCTTTTCATCATAGTACTTTTAAGGTAAACATTAAAGATATTCCTAAAACAAGCCCTTAGCTCAAACTTACTCTTTAAATATGTTTATAACTTTAGTAATGTTTACAACTGTAGCAGATGTTAATTAACTTATTGAAGCTAGCTCCAACTTACAGATTTTCATGATGCATTGATAATTATTTGAGTAGAAATTATGATACTAATTAAGTATGATATATTTTTAGTATGTGATTATAAGAAAAATAAAGATACTTTAATGAGTCCATTAATAATGCAGATGTGGGACTAACATCAAGAATAAACGATTATAATATATATTAGAATTATAACGACAGTAGATAATGAAGTAGGGTAGTGTGGAGAACTTTTGTTCCATTGTTTCATTTCTTGTTACTTAATTCACACCTAGAAAATCCCATTGCAAATGGGTTTTTCAGCAAGGATATGTCTTTTAGCTTTCATATACAAGAACATTTTCTCCAAAAATATTCATAATTCTGGTTAATATGTAAAGTTACCATATTTCACAGACTTAAAAATGCTTAGCTACAAGCTAATACAAAAAAAATGTATAACAGTGTTAAGGGTGATAGGAATATTACAATGTAGCACTTTCCCTCTCACAAAAAACCTAAAGTACTTGGAAGGTTCTCTTATACGTACTTTTTTTTTTTTAACAAAAAATATTTGGAAAGTTTTACTTAACATTCAATCAGTAGCATCTTTAGAAATATCAGAAAATCAGAACACACTACAGAATTCCTACATAGTATCTAACAATCATCTAGAACTAAATATATGATCAGATCTCTACACACTGGAATGGTAAATTCAATAAAGGACAGGGGTTTGGCTTTAATTTTTAAGCAGTACCCTGTAGTGAAAAAACAGTTTTCAGGGTCTTTTTAATTGTTCGAATGTAACTTATATTTACCTATTTTTAACTGAGGAAAGACTGAATGCATAGGCAAATGTTTTAGATTAATCATTTAAATCTTTGGCTCACCATTGATGCAACTTGAGTATATGTTTTATAGAGCTATGTACTTGAAGACTCAATTGATTCTGAGAAATACTTCTTACTGCAAGCTTGTTTCATTCCCTTTCCTTATCTGCCTGTCGTCTGAGACCATTTGAATTCAGAATCTCTGCTTTATACTTAGAGCATCCTAGGTTAAATCTCAGTTCTGCCACTTACAAGTTGTAAAACTTTGGAAAAATCAATCAACTTCTTTGAGTCTCACTATTTAAAAAAGATAATTTAAATGTCTCTATCATCAGTTTGCATGTCATCAGGAAAACAGAGCCACTATGAGCCTTATAGGCTCTTTTAAGAGCTTTCACTGGATTAAGTCAAACCCATCCAGCAGAATCTTTCTTTTGATTAACTCAAAACCAACTAATTTGGGATGTAAATTACACCAGGAAAAAAAAAAAAAAACACATCATCTTTGCCATTTAGTGTAACCTAATCAAGAGAGGATTACCTATCACCTTTGCCCTATTTTATTGGCTAGAACAAGTCATAAGTTTGAACTGTATTTAAGAGAAGAGAATTGTAAAAGAGCATGACTTATACAGGCGTATCCATAGAGTGATTTTTTCACTCAAGACACTTTTATCTGTAAGAAATAATTATTTATGCATCAACATGAATTCTTCTCTATGATGCCAAAAATTAAAAGCAACGTAAATGTTCAAATGTAGAGAAGAGCTAAATAAATTATAGTTTATACTATGATATTCTATTGCACCTTTATTATGTCATTTTAGAGAAGAGTATTGAGCCTAATGCAGAAAAAAACGTTTAGAAGCACTTCTGAGTAGAGGTAAAAAGCCCATAAAACAACATTTTTAATGGTGTTTTAAATAATATGTTAGCATTTTGTTTTATATATACATTAAAACATATGTGTATGTATATATTTATATAATGTAACATAAAAATACTTCTTTAATTATACCATAGCCTTTTCATCTTCTGATATGGCAGCATAAGGAAGAGTGAGAGGGCCAATGTATCACACTGCCTCAGTTCCAAGCCTGAGTCCACAACCTGCCAGTCTGTGACATTGGACAAGATGCTTAATTCTGCCTCAGTTGATTATCTACAATGGGAAAATTTTTACAGGGCTGTTCTGAGCATTCAATGAGATAATGTATAAAGACACTACAAGGTCTAACAGAGGAAATAATGCACAATTTTAAATATTAATTCACACAGCAACCAAAAATATATGGAAGAACTGGATTAGCAACATGAAAGATAGAATGACCTAGAATATCTGAGAAAAATTTCTCACAATTTGCTCACATATTTGTTAATAATTCTATGTGACCCTAATTTAGTCATTCCACAATAAATATTACTGGCCTATCTTTTCCAACACAAAATGAAACAAAATATTTAAATCATTACCCATTACCTAGTATACAGTACTACAGAGAGAAAAATTAGTCTTAAAAACTAACATATAAATAAGATGTATAAGTCTGTTTTCAAACTGCTGATAAAGCATACCCCACACAGGGAAGGAAAAAAGGTTTAATTCCACATAGCTAGAGAGTCCTCAGAATCATGTAGGGAGACAAAAGGCACTTTTTACGTGGTGGCAGCAAGAGAAAATGAGAAAGAAACAAAAGCAGAAACCCCTGATAAACCCATGAGATATCATGAGACTTATTCATTATCACAAGAAGAGCATGAGAAAGACCAGCCCTCTGATGCAGTTACCTCCCTGTGGGTCCCTGCCACAACATGTGGGACTTCTGGGAGATATAATTCAAATTGAGATTTGGGTAAGGACACACCAAATCATGTCATTCCACCCCTGGACCCTCATGCCCTCACATTTCAAAACCAATCATACCTTCCCAACAGTCCCCCAAAGTCTTAACTCATTTCAGAATTAACCCAAAAGTCCACAGTCCAAAGCCTCACCTGAGATAAGGCAAGTCCCTTCCACTTATGAGCCTGTAAAATCAAAAGCAAGTTAGTTACTTTCTAGATACAATGGGGATACAGGTATTGTAAATACAGCTGTTTCAAATGGGAGATATTGGCCAAAACAACGGGATTTAAGGGCCCATACAAATCCAAAATCCAGCAAGGCGATCGAATTTTAAAGTTCCAAAATGATCTCCTTTGAATCCAGGTCTCACACCCAGGTCACACTGATGCAAAATGTGGATTCCCATGGTCTTGAGTGGCACCACCCCTGTAGCTTTGCAGGGTGCAGTCTTCCTCTTGGCTGCTTTTATCAGCTGGCATTGAGTGGCTGTGGCCTTTCCAGGTTTATGGTGCAAAATGCCAGTGTATCTACCATTCTGGGGTCTGGAGGACAGTAGCCCTCTTTCTCACAGCTCCACTGGGCAGTGCCCCAGTAGGGACTCTGTGTGGGTGTTCCGGCCCCACATTTCCCTTCTGCACTACCCTAGCAGAGGTTCTCCATGAGGGCCCTGCTCCTGCAGCAAACTTTTTCCTGGGCATCCACGTGTTTCCATACATCTTCTGAAATCTAGGTGGAGGTAACCAAATCTCAATTCTTTACTTCTGTGTACCTACAGGCTCAATACCATATAAAACTGTCAAGGCTTGGGGCTTCCATCCTCTGAAGACACAGCCCAAGCTCTATGTTGGCCCCTTTCAGCCATGGCTGCAGTGGCTGGGACACAGGGACAAATTCCTAGGCTGTACACAGCATGGGAACCCTGGACCTGGCCCACAAAAAACACTCTTTCCTCCTGGGCCTTCAGGCCTAGGATGGGAGAGGCTGCTGTAAAGGTCTCTGACATGGCCTGGAGACACTTTCCCCATGGTCTTGGGGATTAACATTAGGCTTCTTCCTACTTATGTAAATTTCTGCAGCTGGCTTGAATTTCTCCTCAAAAAATGGGGTTTTCTTTTCTACTATATCATCAGTAGAAAATTTTCTGAACGTTTATGCTTTGTTGCCCTTTTAAAACAGAATGCTTTTAATAGGACCCAAGTCACCTTTTGAATGCTTTGCTGCTTAGAAATTTCTTCTGCCAGATACCTTAAACCATTTCTCTCAAGTTCAAAGTTCCACAAATCTCTAAGGCAGGGGAAAGTACTGCCAGTTTCTTTGCTAAAACATAACAAGAGTCACCTTTGCTCCAGTTCCCAACAAGTTCCTCATCTCCATCTGAGACCACCTCAGCCTGGATTTTATTACCCTTATTGCTATCAGGATTTTGGGTAAAGCCATTCAACAAGTCTCTAGAAAGTTCCAAACTTTCCAACATTTTCCTGTCTTCTTCTGAGCCCTTCAAACTGGTCCAGTCTCTGCCTATTACCCAGTTCCAAAGTCACTTCCACATTTTTGGGTATCTTTTCAGCAACTCTCCACCCTTCAGTACCAATTTACCATTTTCATTCTACCGATAAAGACATACCAGAGACTGGGAAGAAAAAGAGTTTTAACTATGTTTACAGTTCCACTTCGCTAGGGAGGCCTCAGAAACATAGTGGGAGATGAAAGGCACTTTTTACATGATGGTAGCAACATAAAATGATAAACCCATCAGATCTCGTGACATTTATTCACTATCACAAGAATAACACAATAAAGACCAGGCTCCATGATTCAATTACCTCCCCCTAGGTCCCTCCCACACACATGGGAATTCTGGGAGATACAATTCAAGATGAGATTCGGGTGAGGATACAGCCAAACCATATCATAAGAAAAACTGATGTGGGAGGTAATTAGCCTTGGTAGGATATATTCAACACAAAATAAAACTGATAGTTTCCAAAACTACCCAGTGAAATATGGTCTCATTTTATAACAGCAGAAGAGCCACATTTTCTTTATAAGATGTACATCTATAATTAGTACCAGAAAACACGTGTTAGTTAGCAATAATGATTTTTAAAGAAAGCTGATAACAGTAAAACCTAGGAGCGATTATGAAAAATTTATTTGATTTGAAAAAAAGACTAAGATTTAAATTTAAGTCTACTATTTGGCCAACAATATCTTATCACCTCTAACAAACAGAATAAAACAAACTAAAAAAGACCTTATGGCTGAATAATATATTCTCATGATCTAAAAGTTTTATCTTAAGGAAAAATATTGGTTGCTGAGAGATGAGTGAAAGGAGTAAAACCAACCCTAGACCCCCCATCGGGGTGAGCTTGATATAATGGAGCCACCCCAGGCATTTCCCAGTTGGGCATCAAGAGTTTCTGATTGGGCTTTCCATTATAAGATGCATAAAATAAATGAAAAGCCAAACACATTTTTATTTCATCTGTAGCTGTTAAAAAAATACTTACTATGACAATTGTAAAATTGGAAAGGCCAACTCTATTCAAGTCTGTCACAATAGGTAGAGGGACTACTACAATGAAGTTTTGCCATAAAGCAGACAGGTTGGGCTCAATTCTGAACATAATAAAGAAAAGTTGGGATTTATAGCCAAGGACAAGGGTGGTGGAGGTGGGGGTGGGGAGGTCAGTAGATAGAAAATTCCTACTAGGGTAAGGCGATTCTTGCTAAGCTCACCTAATAGGATTCTTGCTGAAGGCAGGTCAAGGTGATGAGATATTACCTGGGTGATGGTGCAAGATGAGGAATTTGGTTATATAGTGAAGGTGGGGAATTCTGGCAAAATCAACCGGACAGGATTCTTGGTAAAACTGGATTTTTGAGAACATGTTCAAGCATGGGGCCAAGTCGGGTTCAGAGAAGCCTGCCTAGAGTTTGGACAAGAAAACAATTTTTATAACAGCATTATTAAATAAGTATAACTGCTGTGAAATAAAGAACCAGGACATATAAAAAATCTGTTCTTACACTAACCACAGAAATCAGTGGACAGTGTCATAGGAACAGAAAAGCGGATGATTTCTGAAGAGGAAAAAAAAACATTCAGTTACAAAATAAGTTACATATGCCCTAAACTATTGGCAAAGTTTTTACTGGCACTAAAATTTTACACTTGAATTAATTAATGTTTTGAATGTCAGAGATTCCTGCCTTTTGAAGATCATAGAAATATAATCACAAAATGGTCAGCATAGGCATTTGAGAGCTCTTGATGGTTTAAAATCTCTCAGTTTGTAACCACTAGAAATGCAACAACCAAAATTGCAATTCCGCATATAACCACATAAACTATTTTTTAGTTTTTTTACATCCAGTAAAAAAAACTAAAAACAGCGAGCATGCTGACTTCAATCAGCAATTTTTTTTCAGTAAAAGTTGTTTTGGTACCATACTGAATAAATGAAAAATATAAACAATGCGCTCAGGCGCTCTCTCTCTTTCTCTTTCTCTCTCTCTCTCTCTCTCCTTCTTTTTGATCAACTTTTGGTTGCCAAAGCAGAATGCAAATAATGGGTATATAAAATTGAAACCAAAAGTGCATACATATATAATTATATGCACAAATCCTAAACATATACATTTATGTGGATTTCACATGCCTTCTGAATTTGGATGGGATTAAGAATGTAATGTGAAAGTGGATGCCTGAAGAGAGGCAGCACCAGATTGAAGTCAGCATGCTCACTGTTTTGTTCTCCATCTTCCAGGAATGAATCTGGGCTGTGGCATCTTTGTAAACTCTCTATAACCTGACAATGTGACACTAAAGAATGGGATCTTCACATCACCTAAAAGTCTATGTGATATAAGCATAATATTCAAAACCGTAGTATGGATTTAGACAAATATAGTGCCAAAATAACTTTCCCCAGAAACAGAAATCAAGGAACACAAATGGAAGGCTTTATATAAAACTGAATCGTTAATACTAGCTGTATATATCTCTTCTTCTAGGAAGGCATCCCAACATTCTCAATTACATCTCTCCTTAATGTGGCATTACCATTTTAGATATGTGCTGTTTATGGCATAGAACACATTGTTGTAATCACCTCTTGTAAAGTGCCATCTACTACTATACTGAGAATATCTAAAAGCAAAACCCCTCAAGTCCTTGCAGAGTCAACATGTAGCAATGATCATATAACATGTAGTCAATATGTGGTGGCATTAATGAATGAATGAATGATTTAGTTGTGCTTAACACAATAAATAGCTACCTAGAAACAAAACACATTAATATCTCTATCTCTCTTACCCCTATTTTTGCCCAAAAATAGTAAATTTTTAGTATAATTGTATATACTTAAATATATGTAATATTCATATACATATACATAATATACATATACATTGTGTACATATAATTATATATACATTGTATATGTTTATACATTGTATATTTATGGATATACAATTATATATACATTGTATATATGTATATATAATTGTGAATGAATATATATTCATTTGTAAATTTTAAATGAATGTATATTCATTCACAATTATATATACAATCCTATTACAATTATATATACATTGTATATATGTTTATATATGCTTATATCTACAATGTATATATAATTATATATATAATTACATATATAAACATATATATAATGTATATATAATTATATATATATAATTACATATATAAACATATATAATGTATATATAATTATATATACAAACATAATGTATATATAATTATATATATGATTGAATATATAATTGTAAATGTATTAGATATAATTGTAAATGTATATATAATATATAATTGTATATATGATCAAAGATTTATTTACATGTTGGTTAAACTAATAGGAAATCCTCACTGCTGAAGTTTTCTCAGAATCAAATATTCCAGTTTTAAACCAGAAGGACTTTTATCTAAGCAGGAATCTTCTTTGCATATTTTTTCTAAGAGATCATTTATGTATAAAGATAGGAACCCTGAAGCAAGTCAGATTAAATCTTAAATTAAAAAAATAATATACAGTCCATGATTACCTTGAAAACAAGTTTTGAGTCATTGTAATCATATAAAATACAGCTGTATAGAAATACTGAATGTGAATTTAACAAGTTTGAATTTATAAAAAAGACAACGATGACTATCCCGTGTCTGTAAAATCCTTTATGCTTTATTTGGCACTTCTGATACATTAACTCTTGATCTTTATGAGAATTCAGTGCATTATTTCCATTTTGCCAAGGCATAAACTAAGTCTCAGTGAAGTAAGTGACTTGCTGGCATTCATGCAAATGACCATTGGTAGAGCTGAAACTACAGCTGAGGCCTCCTGATGCAGAGTTCGCTTGTCTTTGCATCAAACCTCAGTATGTTTCTGTTACATATCAATTTAGATAAATAAATATATTTTAAATATACATTTCATATATATTACTATGGATAATAATGCTATTTTTAGTATTTTCCCACAGAAACATTAAATTTGTAAATGTAAAGTTCTTTAAGTGAAAACCAATATAAGCATAGAGTGGCATTATTAAAACTCAGAATATTATGGCATTTAAAAATTGATTTGTCTCGATTGATGGAGAATCCAATTTAGTTTAAATAACTATGTTTATGAAATTACTTCAGGATTTATTGGCTGTAGCATGATAACTTATCAACTATAGTTGAGCTTGGAGGAATTTGAGCAGAAAAGTTAATTAACAATAATTTTAAAACTGCCAAAAGCGGCAGCAACTTCGGTCTGCACTCTGAATACATAGCAACATGTGCTGGGCTTCAAAGAAAAAGTCATTTTCTAAAACTATTTACTTTTATGTCACCGAACTCATTATTAAAAATGAGTGAACAGTATTGATTTGAATGGTTTAATAATTCAAAATGATTCAAGGCAATAAGAGCACTTGAACAGACAAATATTTCCTATTATTGTTTATTACTAATGTTAATTGTAATGATGCAATTAATTCAGGCATAATTTCCCAAAGAGAATTGAAATGCAATTATCAGACAAATTAGATGCTAAAGTCAGTAACTTAAACCTCAGGCAAAAGACTTTACAAAGTGATATAATCAATATTACATTCAAGGTGGTATATGGTGTTATTAATTTGCCACAGAAAATATGAAAATTTCATTACCTTTTAAAAATCAAAATAAAATACCTCAAAATCTACCATTGTGATATTGGTTGTATTTTGAATAACTACTTTGCAGCATATATATGATTTACAAAATAGCTTACATTGATTAGCTTTGAATGAGGACAACTGCCACTGTTAGGTAAGAGAAATTATAGCTAATAAATGCTTGGACCTAGTAATACTTAGAAGGAATGTAAATTGCCTTATCAACATACAAATAAATGTTATATATCACTTGTGTTAGAGAAATGTCTGTAAATGATTCTGGTTCATAAACCCACTCACATGCATTGCATTTATTCTCTTATATTTCCATTTAAAACAATAAACCATTGGCTCTAACACCAACATTGTTTCCCCATTTGCCTAACATAAATATCTTTAAATTGAAGGAAACAAGAATATACTAACATACCTTTGACAGAGGAACACATTCTGTCTTCTTGGTATCTGTTTCAGTTATCCACGTTGGACTATGACTAGTTTTCTCCATGAACCTTTATAATCTTTCAGTTCAGAATTTCTGATATTAAAAAACTGCACAAAGCCATAAATGGAATTCAAGTAGGAATTGAGACTATGATCAGGAACTTCCTTGAGCCAAAGGAAAATCTATTATTGGCTAATGATGTAGTCAGCTTTCCTTCTTTTCTTTCTTCCCTGCCTTCCTCCCTCCCTTCCTTTCTTCCCTTTTTTCCATCATTCTTTCTTTCCTTCTTTCTTTCTTTCTTTCCTTATCTCTTTCTTTTTTTTTTCTCGCTCTTTCTTTCTCTCCCTTCCTTTCATTAAAGGACTCTTAGATCCAACCACAACATAAGAAAAACTACAAGTTGGCTTTCTGCTCAAAGATACTTATACTTGGTTGTCAACCAAGATGGTGAGAATAGTATTTTCTCCTACTCACAGCTTTAAAAATGAGAAAAAAAATGGATGTACTGAATATAGATTAGAAAATCTTTCAAATTCCATAAACAAATATTCTTATGATCCTTTAGATTCTTACTGGTATAATAATAACCATTGTCTTTTCAGAAATGCAATCAGCATTAAATATAAAAGAATTCTGAAATTAAAATACCATTTTATGTGTTTCAAATCTTACAGAATATTTTCAGAAGTTCTATTTATAAAGATGAAATAATAGGAAAAATATACAAAGATAAAATTAATATGTCTACCTACATGCCCCAAACCCAACCTCCTGAATTGACCACTATTAAGACTCTGGTATATATCCTTCCATTAATTTCTACCCGTCTGTACTAACACATACTCATATCCTTTAGTGAATGTTGTGTTACACTGCCCAGATCCCCTACAGAAATGAAGGCCTCCCCCCCAGGGGTTGGAAGTACAGCTCTATGATGCTCTGAGCCATCAGTTATCATTGGGATTATCTCAGCTAAAGAAAACTGACTGTTCTAAGCTCATGTCTTATTCCAGGGGCAGTCAACATATAGTGACTGTTCAACACAGGAGTGAAAAGGCCAGGCTCCCTGGTGTCAATGCAGAACAATCAAAAGGAGTAGGCCAGCTCCAAAGCACCCAGAGGGGTGGACAGAGGCTTTTACTTGTTCTTCATCACAAATATTTCTTTCTCTAACCATGTTTCAGCCCCCTGTATTCAGGTTTGGGGATGCCAAGAGCACTCCTAATAAACAGCCAGTGCACTAATCCCCTTCTCATGGGCTTACTTGGAACTTTTATATAATATTATATGACTTCACAAAGAGAGTAAGAGCCTTAAAGCAGTCTAATGTTCATTATCCATCTCCTGCCTTTGTTATTCTTTGTCTTACAAGCAACCACTACTTTACATATACTATAAACCCCATAGGACCTATTAGTTTTGCTTTAAATAGTCAATAGTATTTTAAATAAATATAATTACACATGTACACATACAGAGAGAAAGAGAGAAAAGGAGAGATGAAGAGAGAGACCTACAAAGGCACTAAAAATGTCTTTTATATTGATCTACCCAGATAGTTACTTTTATGCTCTTCTTTCCTCATTAGAAATCTGGAATCCCATCTGATATCATTCCCCTTTAGCCTCAAGAACTTCTTAAAGCACTTCTTATATGGAGCTGATGAACATGCTAAGGTGTCATCTCTCTGAGAATGTCTTAATCTTTCCTCAATATTTGAAGTATATTTTTGTCAAATATAAAATTTGCATTCACAGGTGTTTCTTTCAGTATTCTAAAGGTGTGATTTCATTGACATCTAGTCTTCATTATATCTGAAGAAATTTAATTATATTTTATCTTTCTTTTCCAAGTATGTAATGTATCTTTTTTCCCTCTGGCTGGTTTAGAAGTCTCTAACTGTGGTTTTCAGCAGCTTTACTATAACATGCTTAGGTGGCTTTGTTATAGTAGTGGTTGCTTGTATTTGCTTTACTTGACATTTACTGAGTGTCTTGGACCTATGGCTTGATATATTTTACTAAGTTTTGAGAGGTCTCAGTTATCTCTTCAGAGATTTATTTTGCCTCAACTTCAGCAATGTATATATTAAACTATCTTTAATGCTTCATATATCTTGAATGTTTTATTCCTTTTCAATTCTTATTTCCTTTCTTTATGCTTCAATTTGTATACTTTCTATTAACCTTTTTTCTATTTCACTGATCCTTTCATTTGCTGTTTTTAGTTTGCTGTTACGCATACTTAATAATTATTCTATTTCTAAATTCATATTTATTTCTAGCCTTTCCATTTGGCTGTTGAAAATTCCATTTCAATTAGACCATATCTTTGCAAAATTATCTCCGCGTGAAACTGTCCCACCTTTTCCACTAGATTCTTAAGCATTTTTGTCACAGTCAATTTAAACAACCCTGTTGGATAATTATAATACTTGAGGCATCTCTTAATCTGCTTCTATTAAATATTACTTCTCTTGACTTTTAGTCACTTACCCTTTCCTTCCTTTCTTCCTTTTTTCCTTCTATTTCTCTCATTCTCCTTCTTTCTTTTGTTCTTTCATTCCTTTCTTCCATGTTGTAATTTTTTCATATGCAAGACATTTTTATTAACATCCGGTTGAGACTAAAGACAATAATACTTTCCTCCACTATGAAGCGACTTTTTTTTTAAGTGGGGTCACCATGGGGAAAAGCTGAGTCAATCTGACCTAAAATGGAGCTGTGTCTGAGCTTTATAAAACTTTAGTTTAATTCAGCTCACCATGGGCTTCAAATACTCTTAAGGCAGGATCAGAGTTTTTCTTATTAGGGCCTTGGATGTCAGCGCTTATAATATACCAGAGAGCTGCCTGTGTTTTAAAGCTGAGCTGCCAGCTGTGGTTACTCTCTCCCTGTATTCCAGCTTGGCTCCCTGATTCTTGGATAGCAGAGAAATCACTTTTGCTCTCCATTCATACTTTTTACTTTCTGAGTCTTACAGTCTTCCTATATACACTGAGTCTTTCGAGGCAGCATAAGTAACTCAAAAGGGTCTCTCTTAGCTATTATCCCTTCCCCCTACTGTTTGGTAGCTGGGTCATTATCTGGGTATCTCTGGGATCTCTGTGAACTCTCCTGTCTTTCTCCTCTTTGATTTAGGATGGTAGCTCCCTTGTACTTAAGTCATCTCTCCTTCTCTGTCTCCTTTTGGTGATGAGTAAAGACCCACAGGAAAGAGTTGTCAGAGGTTGCAAACTTTCTCTGTGACTACAGTCTATTCTATCACATGAGCCCACATATTGCCATTAGCAGTTGATTGTAATTTTGATTGGTTTCTCCTTTGCTGGTCTATGGTATATTCCTCCTCTTTTAACAATTCTGCCAAAGATAAAAGTGCTTTCATTTTCTATAAAAGCCTCCATACTTCCTAGATCTCATCTTATTTGGGTATTATCCCAAAAACGTTTTAAAAACTTATTATTTTGAAGTTTGTCTTGCCCTTTTGGGATGCTGGGTGGAAAGTGAGAATCTCATGACTTCATTTTATGCCTCTAAAGCTATTTTTCTATTGAGGATATTGTGAACTGATACTGAAACATGTTTTAAAGGTTTTAGAGTCAATCTATGTGATATTTATTTTTTTTAAACATTAAAATCTTCAATTACTTCTCTGCCTCCTTTGAATGATCAAACATATGAATAGAAGGAAGAATTCTTAAGTCTTGGAACAAATTATTTCCTCATTCAAGGAGACTTTACTCTCAACAATAATTGCTGTCACTAAATTAGGCTTATAATTAATTTATCAAAATGCACACATAGGTTATTTATATTTATACCAGATCACAAGACATTATTTTGATACACATTTTACAGAAATGTATCCTGGGATGGAATAAATTTAAAAATTAATAAAACACTTGATCTATGTCTAATATAATCTGAAATATAGCAGCTCTGCATCAAGTGTCTATCCACACATAATGATGACTTGTCAAGAATATAATTTACACTACTATCAGATAACCTAAGATCTTTAAGAGCTGATTCTCTTGGGTTTATTTGGTTCTGTCAGAAATAATCTAATCAACCAAATTTCCAAACAACTCCAGATACATCATATCACAGAATGTGTTCTCTATTTAGCATGAAAGTTAAGAGGCTCCAGAAATCACAGTGAAACACACTTCCAAAGTTATATAATCTCTACCCAATGACAAAACTTATTTCCTCTTTACTGTCATTAGCATGGATATATGGTAATACCAGTACACCTTTCTGACACTCTAACCATAATAAGTTTTATGTTCCATATATTAGTCTCATAACTAGGGATATATAAAAACATGCCTGTTGAAATTTTATCAATTTTTTGGATTATCACAAGCTGGGAGGTAAATATATTTTAGAATTTAGTGATGATTCCATGGCCCATTAATGTGATCTCTCAAAATATTAATACCTGATCATATAATTCTCTTACAGTGTGCTGGAACAACTTTGACACATTTCCCTTGATAGTTTACTTGCTCATTTGACATGTTTTTTTTTTCATGTATTATTCATGTACAAAAATATGTTGGCTCTATATTGAAATTTCTTTTCCTTTCATCCAGAGGCACCACAGGATTCTCTAAGTTAAAGACAAATACTACATGATCTCACATATCTGTGGAATCTGAAGAAGTCAATCTCATAGAGAAAAGGAGTAGAATGGTGGTCACCAGAGGCTGGGGTTGTTTTGGGGGAGACAGGTTGGGGGAATGTTGGCCAAATGATACATATTTATAGTGAGATAAGTGGAACAAACTTAAGGAATCTAGTGTGCTACAGGGTGACTACAGTTAATAATGATATATTGTGTTCTTGAAAAATGCTAAGAGTGGATGTTAAGTGTTTTCATCACAAAAAGTGATAACAATGTGATAATGTGATGTAATGCATTTATTAACTAGATTTGACTATTCCACAATCTATATATAGTTCAAAATAACATGTTATACCCAGTGAATACATGTAGCTTTATGTCAATTTTTAAAAAACAAACAAATTTGTAAAAACTTTCTGGATTCAGTTTATGAAATACCCTAGGAAACAGAACAAGGTATTTCTTAAAGAAAATAAATAAAAAGAAACTGAAAGCATCTTTTGTTTTTTCTTTGCTCTGCATTTTTATATATTGTTAGATGCAAGATATATACAAAAAATTATGTTAAATACCTGCCTCCAGCCTGCTTCATGTATTTCTGCAATGACTAAAGGTGAGACAAATTAGCACTGCCACTCCCACCATATACACCCAGAAAATCCAAACCCTCCTCAGTGCCTCTCTTAAACGTTTCCTTTTCTTTAACAATCTCATTGAAATTTATAATATGGCTTAACTTTTATATCAAAAGAGACACAATTCTAATACACAGTAAGGGCTGTGTGAAATATTCATCACAAAACACTTTAAAATTATAATTACCTGAAGCTTTTTATTATAATTTTATTATAATGTTTCCTTGCATCTACACTCATATCTTTGATGTTCCCATCAAGTCCAAGAAGGGAGCACATTATATTGACAATAGGTTTCATGCTACCGTTTTATAAGCAAAGTTGGATTCCTTTTTTGAAACATCATTATCATTTCCTGACTGATCCCAATTCAATTTTAGGTTCAGAGGAATGGCATGGTCTCATTGAGGGATACTACCACTGATTTTAATCTCTATAATGGACATATTTCTCATTTTCAGCTGTTTCATGTCCAAAGAGTCCACACCCTTGTCACTCTTGGAGTATAAATGGGTAGAAATGATCACTTTTCACTATTGCAGAAGTCAGATCCTCCACCTCACTGTCCCATTGAAGATTAGGAGACTTTTATTGCAAAAGATGGGGCATAAAACTTGGAAATAGAGGTCAGATGCATGACTACTATCAGTAGCACACAAACCTTTCTGTTCTTGTTCTGTAATATACTTGCTACAGTTTCTGTGGCCTGACCCTTCAGACTTTACGGAATCCCTTTCTGTATACTCTCAATGCTCCCTCATATTGTATGATCTCTAATATCTTTTAAATAAAATCATTTTTTAATTTTTAAAAGAAGATTGCTAGAATTAGATTTAGTTTCATAGCTAAGGCATATGTGCTTACTCAGTGTGTTTTGGAAGCCACACTGAACTTTTTTTAAAAAAGTAGGTGTCCATGCATCTACCTTTATATTCAGAAGTATAATGTGGGCATCTCCTTTCAAAGGACTGAGTAGGTTAAAAATGCTATTTAGAGTGAGTTCTGTTTTAGTTACAAGCTACTGAAGACCCCTTAGAAAGCATTTTGCTATAGATATTACTTTATTGGAAATTAGCCATCTGTTCTAGTTCACTCATTGAAAAATTTATTCAATAAACATTTATAAAGCTTCTGTATGCATAAGATATCATGTTTAGAACTGGGAACATAGTGATCAACTACACTGTTAACTTCCAAAGGCACCCTGGCTTTGTTGAAATAAGAACTTATTGAATACATACTATGTATATTAAAAATGCTTTAGGGATTGGATAGACAAAAAGAACACATGGTCACTGTCCTTGAGTTTAGGATGTAGTGCAAAACATCAATTCAATCAAATAATTGATTACAGAATACTGTTAAGATTGATATGATGTTATTAAAACATCAGGAAATTTACTCAGAAGGTAGTAGTCATTGAACTAAGTTTTGAAGCTAGTCAAGGCAAGGATGAATATTATTATAGGCCAAAGCACTATGTATGAGGCATAAAAAAGTAAAAGGTGCTCATGAGTAAGACTACTTCGTTGTATATGTGCAAAGGCCATGGTGGTAGCAATGGAGGATAAGGCAGAAGATGCCTTTTATCTTGTGATTTCTTCCCATAACCCATTTATGCCTAAGATTGCAATTTTTTGAATTTTTGCAATTAGACCTTGACAATGACCTTGAGCAGTAGGATATAAGTAATTCCCACATGCTTAGTGTTCCAATAATGGAACACTAGGCAAAAATAGGTGAAATAAATCTCACCCCTGAGATTTACCATTTATCTCATCCCACCCCTGAGGTAAATCCTCATCAATAGACTCTACAGACAGAGTCTGATCTGTTGCCCAGGGTGGAGTTCAATGTTGCAACTCACTGCATCCTCAAGGTCCCAGGCTCCTATGATCCTTGCACCTTAGCCTGAAGAGTAGCTGGGACCACAGGATTGCACCACCACGCCTAGCTAATTTTTTACGCTTTTTGTAGAGACAGGCTCTCGACACGTTATCCAGGCTGGTCTTGGTCTCCTGGCCCAAGCAATCTGCCTGCCTTGTCCTGTGGAATTGTTTTTATAGTTTGAACTATCATACATATAAGAATTTGTGGGATATCCTTTGAAAAATTGGCATTTACTACATATCAAGTGTTTCCAAAACCTTTGTAACATTTTAAACATCCACCAGCAAAATACGGGAATTTTCTTTACCCCACACGCTTATAGCAATAAGTATTAATACCCTCATCTAGATTTAGTGTCTGATGTATTAAAAAGCATATCTATGGATGCTTTGATTTGCATTACTGCTACTGAATTTTAGCATCTTTTAATATGGTTTTTTACCATTTGTAAATTTTCTAATGATACCCTTTGCTTTTTTTGAGAAAGGAGAGGTTAGTTGTATTTATGTCAATTTATATGAGCTCTTTATCATGGAATGTTAAGCTTTTGTCATAATGTACAAACATTTTTTCATATTTATAATATAAACTATTTTATGTTACCTTTTCAAATCCAAAGAATTTTTTAAATAGCATGTGGTTAAATATGTTTTCTGTTCTTTATAGTTTCTAGATTTTTAGTCTTCGCTAAACTGTTCTTTTTTTCAACTGTAGTTTGAATAGGAAGTTTCCGTTTTAATTCTCTTTATGATGGTCAGTTGTATCAACATCATTTATTAACTAGTCAGTCATTTTCCTTTTAAATTGAACTCTAAAATTTTTGACATTTTATTTTTCATAATGCTTAATCTAATTTTGTAACTTCTACTATATTACAGTGATCCTATAAAGTTATTCAAATGAGTTCAGTAAAATGGTCTTAGAGAATATTGTTTCAGTATCTGCTACAGCAAGTATTTCTCCTCAGTTCTCCTTTTTTAAAATAGTTTTTTTAAACCAATTTGTGGATATTTATTTATCCATAAAGATGAAATAAATTGTTATTTAATTCCAATAGAGAAAACTTATTTCGCAATTTATAATTTATTTGGCGATTTATAATTGCGATTATAAATCAAGATGCTATTGGAAATAATCTCATGGTTTCTTGCTTTGTAAGGTTTTGAGAAAGGTTAGTTAAATTCTCAAACTATGACAGTAGATTTGTTTATTTCTCCTTAATTCTGTCATGTTTCTTCATATTTCTTAAAGCTATGTTATCAGTTATACTCACACTGGAATTGACATAGCTTTCTGGTAAATTTAACCTTTTGTCATTATATAGGCATGTTTTTTAACTGTAGCAATGCCTTTTGCTCAAAGTTTATTTTGTACTACATTCAGATAACTATCAACTTTTTTGGTTTTACTTACTTGGCCATATTTTCAATCATTTTATTTTGAGTCTTTTAGCATTCCTAATTTTTACACCTCTTTATAGTAACAGCATGTAGGTGGGTTTTTATTTTTATCCATGTGCCTTTTAATTGGAGCATTTAGTCTAGTCACATATTAATATCATCATTACTAATACAGTGGATTTATTTTGACCATCTTATTTTATGCTTTTTTGTCTCAGATTTTTACTTGTAATTTTTTCTTCATCTTAAGAGGTTGGATCTATTATTTTAATTTATTTCATTTTTTCTCTGTACTTTTGTAGAATTCACTCTACACACATGCATATTCCTCCATATTTGTACCCTCCTCACAAACAATACATCACTACCCACTGTCTAGCCTATATTTTAGTTTGTTCTTATCCTTTTTCTGTCCTGAGACAGTATTGTTACTGTGCTCTGAAGTCAATGTTTTTACCTATTCTTCTTACTTCAAAGATAGCATAGACTCAGTCCAATCAATTAGCTCTCTTCTGGGATTTATCCAACTTCTAGAACAAATTTTTATGTCAGGCATCTTTTGTTGTATAGGAAACTACTTTGAAACTTAGTGCTTAAAACAAAAACAAGTCATTATTTCTTGCAAGTTGATGGGTTGACTGCACTCGGCTTGGATAGGTGAAATTACTGAAGCTTTTCTTCATGCGTTTATCCTCAAGGAGGCTAGACAAGGTTTCTTTCCTCGGCAGCAGCTTTCCAAGAAGGCAAGCACAAATCACACATCAAGACCACCACTAATGTCTCAGTTCCCAATATCCCATTGACCTAAACAGGTCACAAGGACAATCACAGACTGAATATGGGCAGGATATACACAAAGGTGTTCTGCAGAAAAGGATTAACTCACAGGCTTAGATTTCAAAAACCCTACACATTTCCAAGAAATAGTTTTCCTCAGGATTGGTTTTTGGAAAAATAGCTCTGAGCTCTTGGAATACTCTGCCTGATGTGAGTGTTTTTGTATGCCTGAGGCCTTACATTACAGCATACCACTTTGATGAGATAATTTATGCTAAAAATGTCATTTGTGGTGAATGTCATTAAGGCTTTTGTATGCCTGAGGTAATGGGCCATCCTGTACCAATTTTATCATATAGTTCATGCTAACAAATGTAATCTATGGTGAATGCCTGGGAGACTGGAATCAGTGCTGAGATCAGTTGCATAGACATGTGGTGACTCCCAATAAAAACTCTGGATGCAAGGCTCAGAGTCATTACCCTGGTTGACAAAACTTCCTATATGTTGCCACTCACATGTTGTTTATGAGAGAAATAAGCATGACCACACCACTTCACTGGGAGAGGACATCTAGAAGTTTGTCCATGGCATTTTTTAGACATTTCTTCATGTACCTTTTTTCTTTGCTTATTTGAATTTATATCTTCTTACAGTAATAAGCTATAATCATGAGTATAACCAAGTATGTAAGTCCTGTCAGTCCTTTTAAGAAGTCATTAAAACTGAAGTTGGTCTTGGAGACTTCTAAACAACTATGAATACCAAAAGGCAAGCTTCACCAGAGACTACTGATATAGGAATCTATTGCAGGGGATAAGACAGACACAGACCTAAAACACATGGATTCCAAGCGTCACTTAAAGTTTAAAGAGATATTCTCTATTCATATATTGAAAGTCTTAATATTGTTAATATATCGGATTTTCCTGGCTTGACCTTATGGTTTCAATGCAATTGCAATCAAAATCACAGCAAGCTGCTTGGTAGATTTCAAAAACTGATTCTGAAGTTTATATGAAGTGCAAAAAGCCCTAGAATAGCCACAACACAATCTTGAAAAAGAAGAAATTTGGAGGAATCACACCACCTAATTTCAAGCCCTACTAGAAAGCTATAGTAATCAAGACAGTATGATATTGGTAAAAGAATATACTTAAAGATTGATAGAACAGAAGAGAGAGCCAGGAATAGTCAATTGACAAAGATAGTCAATTGTGTTTTTAAAAGAATGCAAAGGAATTCAAGTGAGAAAAGTACTTTCAAACAAATGGTACTAGAACAAATCGATGATCAATGCAAAAATACAAATTTAGGTACATACCTTACAACTTACACAAAAATAAAAAGAAACCATAGAAATAAATGCAAAATGCAAAGTTATAAAACTTCTATAAAAAACAGAAAATGTATAAGAATTCTTGTTATACAAAATTATGTATATAAAATACACATAGAAGTTTTATAATTCTACAGTTAAACCTAATAATAATCTTAAAAATGAACAGAATACCTGAAAAGATGATATGGTTTTGCTGTGACCCCACCCAAATTTTATCCTGAATTCCCATGTGTTGTGGGCGGGATACAGTGGGAGGTAATTGAATCATGGGGGTAGGTCTTTCCTGTGCTAGTCCCATGAAAATGAGTAAGTCTCATGAGATCTGAGATCTGATGATTATAAAAAGAGGAGTTTCCCTGTACAAGTGCTTTTCTCTTTGCTTGCCACCATCCAAGTAAGATGTGACTTGCTCCTCCTTGCCTTCTGCCATGATTGTGAGGCTTCCCCAGCCATATGGAAATTTAAGCCCAGTTAAACCTCTTTCTTTTATAAGCTGCCCAGTCTCAGATATGTCTTTATCAGCAGTGTGGAAAAG
>CAUYQU010005268.1:0-27782 GCA_963574635.1 Cheracebus regulus
TGTTCTCACTCATAGGCGGGTCTTGAACAATGAGAACACATGGACACAGGGAGAGGAGCACTATACGCTGGGGTATGTTGGGGGGAAATAGGGGAGGGACAGTGGGGGGTGGGGAGTTGGGGGGAGAGAGCATGGGGAGAAATGCCAGATATAAGTGAAGGGGAGGAAGGCAACAAATAACACTGCCACGTGTGTACCTATGCAACAATATTGTATGTTCTTCACATGTACCCCAAAACCTAAAATGCAATAAAAAAAAAAATAATAATAATAATATGTCTGCTTTATGGAGGAGCATTGATAAAATATTTTCATGACTGATGATAAATTTGAGCTATCTTCCTAAAAAACAAATTATTCAGCCACACATTGACGTTCCCAAAGAACATATTTGAATGATCCTCAAGTTCACTACTAGAAAGACTCTAAATAATAATAAGGTCATAAAGCCAGAGAAAGGCATTTTAAATTGCCATATATTAATAATTTGCACTGAGAACTTTGAGAATTACAATAGAGGCTGAGCTTTAGTCACCCTTCTGGGGTAAGAATGGAAATAATTAGGAAGGCTTTAAACGATCTGTCCCTGTAAAAGTTTAGTGCCCTGAGTAGGAGAGAGCGAGAATATGGGAAGTTGTTTAACGGCTTCGTGAACAGATCTAATCAAGTGAGCTTCACCCTCTGACACAAACTGGGTCTTTGCTGATGAAAATCGAAGGTCCTTCTGCAAAGAGCATTTTGATTCTTGCATACGTTTCACTTGCTTGAACACATCGCATCAGTAAATAGTGATGTACTGGCCTTAAATCACTTGGCCTTTCCAATTTGTTATTATACATTTAGAAGCAAACTGGAAATCTTTTCAAAGTGAGCAGAAAAACAACATTTCAAATGTTTATATTAATTTTATCATGTTATAACTTTCCCATAAGTTACATATGGAAATCATATTATATATATATAGTCAAGGCAGAATCTTGATTATATTTGAAAAACAAAGTCATTCAATTGTCAGAGTCCTGAACCTAACCTTCAATTTAAATTTCTGAAATATATCACTGTAGCTTCCACTGAATTATATGTCTTTAAGATATTTTCCACTAAATATGTCTGCAGAATTTTTACTTTATTACAGTAAATAAAATCCCTTATCTGAAGTTTTGCTTTTTGAGGTTTCATTTATCAGAGGTCAGCCATGGGCTAAGAACAGGTGAGTACAGTACAATAGCATACTTTGAGAGGGGGAGATCACATTCACGTAATTTTTATTGCACTTTTTGTTATAATTGTCCAATTTATTAGATACTTCAGTCTCCTGTGCCTACTTTGTAAATTAAACTTTATCATAGGTATGTACGTATAAGAAAAACACAGTACATATAAGGTTCAATACGGCCCGAGATTTCAGACACGGAATGTATCCTCATGGGTAAGAGGGGGATACTGTATCTACACCAAAATAATACTTTCCAGCACTGGGAAGAACAAAATCAGTTTGAGTTAATGTAGGGAAGCCACTTTCTTGAAAATTTCTTTTTCTGCTTTTTCACACTATTGGCAACTTTAGAGGTGTGCTCCAGGTTTGTGAGCGAGACGACAATAAAATCAATTCCAACTGGTACTTGACATAACTCAGACCCAACCTGGAAACCTTACGGAGAGCATCCAGTCACCCAGAGCAAGGCCAGCTGCTGAGGGATCTTCTAAGCAGCAGATTTACCCTCAAGTCTACTGAAACTGGGTTCCAAAAGGTGTTTGTTACCATGCACAATTCACTCAGCACACTCAGGAGCTCAGATCCATAAAGACAGAGGCATTTTTAAAAGTCTTACAAGGACTATTCATTCAAACTAACAATGCTAGGAATTTGACTATTACACTTTAAGCTCTCTAATAAGTTTGGATGATATGCAGAATGTTCAGATTTATTACAAATATTTAAAAGTTGCAGAAAGCCTTTCCACATGTCCTCAAAAACAGGACAAGGCCATTTTGTAGAACCACTTCAGTAATTTTCAGCAAGGCACTTATTGAAAATATTCAGGTTGAGAATTGTTCCAGTGCTTTTCTAACAAAGAGTAGTCTCAAGTACATGATCATATCCTTCCTTTCTTCTTTCTTCTGAAAAATATAGGTAGGAAGATAAATACTTGACCCTCCACAAACTCTGTGTGTGTGTGTGTGTGTGTGTGTGTGTGTGTGTGTGTGTGTGTGTGCGCGTGCACATAAACTTTAGAAACACACATTGGTTTTAGTTTCTGGAAGTAAACTAAACTGTTGAAATCAGTAAGTGATATGGTGGCATTCTTGTCTGACATGCGATGTCAACTGAAAGCTTATTGGACTAAGTAACTACTCAAGGAAACACAAACACGCATGTGAAAACAAGCAAAAGGAGAGTAAAAGGAAAAGAAGCAAAAGCAGAGTGAAAGCAAAAATTGCTTTTTCTATTTCCCATATAAATTAATCGGTTATTGTAAAGTTTCTAATGGTTCTTTGGATAGTAACTCTTATAATCCCAATAAAACATTTATTTCACTATGAGATTTGTTATTATTTTCAAAATTTACCAAGATTTTGCAGTGGTGCTTTCTCGTGCTATTTTGCTACTTCTTGAACATGACTTGTTTATGGCCTATTAAATTTCATATATTTCAAACATGTAGATAATTAACATTCAACTGACACCTGACCAAAATCTCTAAGTGTGATTGTCTACAGGACTAAGAATGGTACTTATTCTAGTTCAATTATTTTTCACAATACAGGACCCATGAAATCTTTGTTATTGCATGTCTTCCAAAATTATGAACAAAATGGCTTGAGAGTTCCTGTTAGTCCAATTTTAAGAGTTGTCAATGTTTTATAACTACTGATTCTCTGCCTTTCTAATGCTACTAAATAGCTTCAGAGCACAGTCAAGAATATTATCCTTCACTTACTTCTGAGTTAGGACTGACTGAACAAAGAGCTACACAAATACTAAAACGCTCCATTATGTTTTGAGATGGAGTCTCACTCTGTCACCCAGGCTGGAGTACAGTGGCATGATCTCAGCTCACTGCAACCTCCGCCTCCCAGGTTCAAGTGATCCTCCTGCGTCAGCCTCCCTAGTAGCTGGGATTAAAGGTGCCCACCACATCCAGCTAATTTTTGTTTTTTTAGTAGAGAAGAAATTTTGCCATGTTTCCAGGCTGGTCTTGAACTCCTGACCTCGTGATCTGCCCACCTCGCCCTCCCAAAGTGCTGGAAATACAGACGTAATCCAGCATGCTGGACTGAGATGCTCCTTGAAGCTAAAAATACTTTCCATCTTGTGTTGTTCTGAAGCTAAAATAAACTTCCTTCGCAGATCTGAACTGTCACCATTGGTGTGAGTCTTTTGAGAAAACATGACAGTGTCTCTCGGATGTTATTATTGATGTAGCATAGTTGGTGTATACGGGGATATCTATATAAACTCTCCACCCATACAGTCCACTCTAGCTCTAGCTGGGGGCAAGTCTAACAATTAGAAAGTTTTTTGGTCTCTTGAATATAAATCCTAATATTTTCTTTCACATTCTCCACGTCTTTCTGTCTTACTTCACTCTTCTTTCCTTCTGTCTCCTAAACTGTTCAGCATTGTCCAGTCCCTTTATTCCACAGCCACTGTTCTGACACGTTGTTCAGAACAGGGCATGGTGATGAGTGATTGTAGTTCCAGCTACTCAGGAGGCTGAGGCTAGAGGATCGCTTGTTCCTGGGAGGTCAGGGCAACAATGAGCCGTGATCACATCACTGCATTCCAGCTCGGGAGACAGAGCAAGTCTATCTCTTAAAAAAAAGAGATGAAAGGAGAAGAAGAAAGGACGGAAAGAAAGAGAAGAAGGAGAAGAAGGAAGGAAGGAAGCAAGGAAGGAAGGAAGGAAGGAAGGAAGGGAGGGAGGAAGGAAGGGAGGGAGGGAGGGAAGGAGGAGAAGAAGAAGGAGGAAGAGGAGGAAGAAGAAGAAGGAGGAGGAGGAGAAAGAAGAAAGGAGAAGAGGAAGAAGACACCAGAACTCACTATACCATTTTGCAATGTCTTGGAGGCAACATATATTTCAAAAGAAAAGCTACAATTAAAAAAAAGAAGAAAGGGTAAATGAATACTTAGGGACAATTAAGAGTCTACCAGATTCAATAGAATGACTTTACTGACCAACAAGGTCACATTTTCAATTTTCATATTTCCCTAACACTTAGTACAACAGCTTAAACAAAATTACATTTAATAGTATGTGAGTATCAGAGAAAACCAGGTAATTTAAAATTAAATTGCCAACTAAGTATCTTAGTAGGATGCCAAATAGTAATTATCCTATTATCACCTTTTTTCACTTCTTTAGTTTTAAATTTTACTACTTAAAATTATTAACATAGATTCCTTAGAGTCAATATATTACTAAATGCTTTCCTGTTTCTGAAAGAAGTAATTCTCCTTAAGAAAAAAAAGTTGAAAATTTTAATATATCTGTATTAATTAATCAGATAATAAGACATCAGATTTCCTGAGGGGTACTTTACCCCTAAGATTCTAATATATCATGTTAAGCTTTATCCACAAAGATTCTCAAAGGAAGACAGAAAAAAAATGTATTTCACATTCAACATTCTGTCAATTACTCCATATAAACTTCTCTGAAATAAAACAATTTCATTTTCAGACCATCTGAATAACTGGTTGAATTTGGACACTAAATCCCGACCTCTGTCTGTAGATATATTTCATGTGTTTCAAATGTGATTGATTGCCTGTTGAGTTCAATTATTACTCCAATGCCTGTGGGATTTTTAAGAACCCTAACATTTGCAGGAAGTGACCTTCCTCCCACTCCATCATGCAACAGCTGTCAGAGATGTTTCTGTGACAGAAAGAAGAGGATTTATCTAGTAAAATTTCTGTTGTTGGACAGTGAAATTGTAGGGCTTCCTTCTTTTAAGACTCTTATTTTGGCATTAAAGAAGATTCCAGGTGACAATAACGAAGATAAGTGTTAGTGGTTACAATGTGAGATTTATCGATGGTCTATGTCTTGCAGTGGTGCAGATAGTTGGAAGATATATAAATCCTACAAATCCTACGTTTTTGCTGTATTAATAAATATTTGGATGGAAACCAGGAAACGTTTTCATTGTCAATTGCTTCACATTAGACTGAAAATTCTTCATGGGCAAAACTTCTTATGAATCCAGTTGCCCCAGCCTTGTGCACACAAGGTGGCACTAGCTTGGAGGCCTGAATGGGATTGCACTGGTGGTCATACTAATGAGAGGAAACCTAAGGGAAAGGGGGTTATCAGTTGCTTTTTCTCCCCAGCACGTGAAATGTGCATTTAGGTCATACTATTCAGTTTCAACTCAGGTAAGGAAGAATAGCCTTGGTGAATATATACCATTTCCATTAAAAAGTAAAAGTCTTGCTGGGCGTGTGGCTCACACTTGTAACCCCAGCACTTTGGGAGGCCAAGGCAGGTGGATCACAAGGTCAGGAGTTCGAGACCAGCCAGACCAACAGAGTGAAACCCCGTCTCTACTAAAAATACAAAAGTTAGCCTGGCATGGTGGTGGGTGCCTATAATCCCTGCTACTTGGGAGGCTGAGTCAAGAGAATCACTTGAACCCAGGAGGGAGAGGTTGCAGTGAGCCGAGATTGTCCCTCTGCATTCCAGCCTGGGCAACAGAGTGAGACTCTATCTCAAAAAATAGTAATCTTAACTCTTCTTTTTTTTTGGAGAGGGAGTTTCACTCTGTCACCAGGCTTGAGTGCAGTGGCGCGATCTTGGCTCACTGCAATCTCCTACTACCTGGTTCAAGGGATTCTCCTGCCTCAGCGTCCCGAGTAGCTGAGTTTACAGGCATGGACCACCACACCCAGCTAATTTTTGCATTTTTAGTAGAGGCATGGTTTCACCATGTTAGCCAGGATGGTCTTGATCTCCTGACCTTGTGATCCGCCTGCATTGGCCTCCCAAAGTGCTGGGATTACAGGTGTGAGCCACCCTTTCATACACCCATCCCTGCTTCGCTTTCATACTGCTGGTTTTCCTCAAGCATCTGGTGCTTTCTACCTACCTGCACATTGATAACTAAGCAGTTAAAATGTATGGCATATGCAACTGACATAGGTCTCCTTGACAACAGTGTGGGTCTCCTTGGCCATAATCCATTCCCAGAATGAGGGTCCTGGCAGCAGCTCTCTGAAAATGGGTGTGTGGAGTGGAGGGTGTCTCACCTGCAGGGTGACTGAATGAAGAGCAGGCAGCCTGGAGGCTGGGAGTCCACAGTTTCCAGTTCCAGGAGCACTTTTCTCTGTGGGCCGGGGCTTGAGTGCATTTCCTCTTCAAAGAGAGTTGCTCTGCACAGGTTTTATTTTTTCCCTCTTTGGCTTTTGAGGAAGTTCTGCACCACCCAAGGCTGTGCTCAGCCTTTCTCAAAGTCCGACATCCGCACCAGGAGCTTTCCACACGCAGAGCACCTGCTTTACTCAGACGACGATTCTTCAGGCTGCACTAGCCAGGTGCCATTTTCAATCATTACCAGTCTTTGCCCTGCAATTTCTTTCTAAAAATTTGAGTTATGCTGCTTTACAAATTATGTCTGTATCCCCATGCCGTTTACCTTATTTTCTAAAAGGCATTTCTAATAGATGCATGGTGTTCTATTACCGTCACTCCCAAAGTTCATTTCGTCGTGTTCCTCTAAGTGAACACCTCAGAGTGTTCCCAATTGTATCATATTTAACATTGTAATGAAAAGCTTTCTACAGAAATAGTTGCCCATCTACAAGTACTTCCTAGAAATGGAACTGTTACAAAGTGAATGAGCAATCTGATTTTAACACAGATTGACAAATGGTGTCCTAATCATTCATACAAAGCTGCCCTCCCACCAGCAGTCTAAGAGGCTCCCTTTCCCCATTTTCCTCTGTTCACCTTATTTTTTCTCCCCAAATTGTATCAGTAGAAAATAATATCACTTTATTTAGACTTTTTTATTACTTGTGCAATGAAGGTTTTTGCATTTATAGACCACTTATATACAATTTATGAATTGGCAATGCTATCTCATTTTTTAAATAGAAAAATTATAATTCTTTATGTGATTTGTGAGAGCTCCTTATGGAAAAGAATATTGACACTCTCAGTTTTCTTTATAATAATGTTTGTTTAGTCAAGTCTATCTTTTTTTTTTTTTTTTTGCTTTTCTCTTTTAAAAATACATATTTCACCAACAACATCCAGGCTGAGAGTGAAGTCAAGAACACAATCCCGTTTACAACAGCCACAAACAAAATGAAATACTTAGGCATGAAACTAACCAAGGAGATGAAAAATCTCTACATTTTTGTAGAGATTGCTGAAAGAAGTAAGAGATGAGATGACACAAATAAATGAAAAAATATCCCATGCTCAAGGATTGGAAAAATTTAAACTGATCCAATTGTCCCACAGACAGTTTTGTTTGTTTGTCTTTGTTTTTGTTTTTGTTTTTGAGATAGAGTCTCACTCTGTCACCCAGGCTGGAGTGCAATGACACAATCTCGGCTCACTGCAACCTCCATGTCCCAGATTCAAGTGATTCTCCTGCCTCAACCTCCCAAGTAGCTGGGATTACAGGCATGCACCACCACACCCAGCTAATTTTTGTATTTTTAGTAGAAATGGGGTTTCACCATGTTGGCCAGGATGGTCTCCATCTCTTGACCTCATGATCTGACCACCTTGGCCTCCCAAAGTGCTGGGATTACAGGCGTGAGCCATCGTGCCCGGCCAACAGTTTTTTTTTAATAAACATATAAATTTACCCTTCTGGTTTTAAAGCTTGAAACTTATATTTGTTTTATCTGAGTTCCTTCCTCAGGAAATGACCTTCAGGCCTCTCACAAAAAGTATTAAAGAACTGAAACTCACCAGATCACCACATTCATACAATGCGATACCAGACCTCTCAATCATCCTGATTGCTTCTTTGCTCCTTCCTAGTTCCTGTTTTCTTACTTTTTTTTTTTTCTTTGAAACGGAGTCTCCCTCTGTTGCTCAGGCTGGAGTGCAGTGGTGTGATCTTGACTCACTGCAACCTCTGCCTCCCAAGTTCAACCCTCGTTTTAGTAGGTCAGAGAGATGGATTTTAGACTGAGTTCTCATGTCCTCAGCTGCAGCGCTGGATTAAAGTCATCTTCCTTGCAATATTCATCGTCTAAGTCATTGGCCTTCTGTCTGGAGAGCAGCAGGACCTACCTAGACTGAGTCCCTGGTGTTTCAGTAGCAAAACCACTATTGTAAAAATGGCCATATTGTCCAAAGCACTTTACAGATTAAATGCTATACCTGTCAAACTACCAACATCATTCTTCACAGAATTAGAAAATACTACTCTAAAACTCATATTGAACCAAAAAGAGCCTGAACAGCCAAAGCAATCCTAAGCAAAAAGAACAATGTTAAAGGAATCACTCTTTTCAACCTCATACTATATTATAAAGCCACAGTAACCAAAACAGCATGGTGCTGTTAAAAAAACAGACACATAGACCAAGGCAAAAGAATAGAAAACTCACAAATAAAGCTACCTACCTACAACCATCTGATCTTTGACAAGGCGGACAAAAACAAGCAACGGGAAAAGAACTCTCTATTCAATAAAAACAGCTGGGTTAACTGGCTAGCCATATGTAGACAAATGAAACTGGACCCCTACCTTTCACCATATACAAAAATTAACTCAAAATACATTAAAGATTTAAATGTAAGACCTCAAACTATAAAAATTCTGGAAGACAACCTAGGAAATACTCTTCTGGACATCAGCCTTGGCAAAGAATTTTTAGCTAAGTCCCCAGAAGCACTTGCAACAAAAACAAAATGGACAAGTGGAACCTAATTAAACTGAGGAACTTTTACATACAAAACAAACAGAAAGTAAAAATTAGCAAAGTAAACAGACAATCTAGAGAATGGGAGGAGATATTTGCAAAATATGCATCTGACAAAGGCCTAATATCTAGAATCTATAGAGAACTTAAACAATTGAACAAAGAAAACCCAATTAACCCCATTAAAACACAGACAAAGACATGAACAGATACTTCTCAAAGCAGGCATACATCAAATGTCTGAAAAATGCTCAGCATCGCTAATCATCAGAGAAATCCAAATCAAAACCACAATGAGATATCATCTCATACCAGTCAGAATGGCTATAATAAAAAGTCAAAAAAACTGATGCTGGTAAGGTTGCGGAGTAAAGGGTACGCATATACACTGTTAGTGGGAATGTAAATTAGTCAAGTCCACTGTGAAAAGCAGTCTGGAGATTTCTCAAAACTTAAAACAAAGCTACCATTTGACTCAGAAATCCCATTACTGGGTATACACCCAAAAGAAAATAAATCATTCTGCCAAAAACACATGTACACTCAGATGTCCACTGCATCACTATTCACAATAGCAAAAACATGGAATCCACACAGGTGCCTCTCAGTAAGAAACTGGATAAAGAAAATGTGGTACATATACTCTATGAAATACTAGACCCCGTAAAAAAGAATAAAATCATATTCTTTGCAGCAACATAGATGAAGCTGGAGGCCATCGAGGCAAATTAATGCAGAAACAGAAAACCAAATACCACATGTTCTCACTTAGAAATGGAAGCTAAGCATTGCGCATCTACGGACATAAATATGGGGAACAATAGACACTGTGGACTACTGGATGGTAGGGGTGGGGGTAGGTTAAAAAAAACACTCCCTCTTGGGTACTATGCTCACTACCAAGGAGACGGGATCCAAACTTCAAACCTCAGCAGCACGCAACAGTCCACTGTGACAAATTGCCCTTGTACCTCCTGTATCTAAATTGAAGTTTGAAATTTTTTTAAAAAGAAAAAAACTTATACAATAAAAATACATATTTGGTTTGAGATAAGTTAAATATTATCTGGTATGTCAGTTAATTTAGAAAAATCTTATCTGGTATGTTAATTTAGAAAAATATTTCACTATTTAAGCCATTCAAATATTATTTTAGTTTTGCATGTGATATAAAAAAGGGAATCTGATGTGAGTATGTATCTTAAATATTTATCCAATTTCCTCTCATGGTTTATTAAATTTTTCACCATTTTCCATGTGTCTAAAATGCCACCTGCACACTACACATATGGCATACATATTAATATTTTTCTAAAATGTATCTTACGTTCCACTGACCTATCTATTCTGCAACTAATGTCACTTTTAATATTGTAGGGTTTTGTTGTTCTTGTTTGTTTGTTTGTTTTGAGATGGAATCTCACTCTGTCGCACAGGCTGGAGTGCAGTGGCACAATCTCAGCTCACTGCAACCTCCACCTCCTGGGTTCAAGTGTTTTGTCTGCCTCAGCCTCCCAGGTAGCTGGGACTACAGGCACGCGCCACCACGTCCAGCTAATTTTTGTATTTTTAGTAGAGATGGGGTTTCACCGTATTGGCCAGGCTGGTCTTGAACTCTTGACTTTGCCATCTGCCTGCCTCAGCCTCCCAAAGTGCTGGGATTACAGTCGTGAGCCACTGCGCCCAACCAGTAGTGTAGGTTTTTTAAAGTATATTTTGCTAACTGTTTTTTGGGTTTGTTTTTGTTTTTTGAGATGGAGCCTTGCTCTGTCACCCAGGCTGGAGTGCAGCAGTACAATCTCAGCCCACTGCAACCTTCACCTCCTGGCTTCAGGTGATTCTTCTGTCTCAGACTCCTGAGTAGCTGGGATTACAGTGCATGCCATCTGCCTGGATAATTTTTGTATTTTTAGTAAAGATGGAGTTTCACCATGTTGGTCAGGCTGTTCTTGAACTCCTGATTTCAAGTGATCCACCAGCCTCAGCCTCCCAAAATGATGGGATTACAGGTGTGAGCCACCATGTCCATACTACTATTGGTTTATAATTCATGTTTTATTATTCATCTTTTCCACATTTTATCTCAGTTATCCTCCCTTATTTATTTTTTTCCACTTAATTTTGAGATTAGTTTGTCATCTTACAGATCTAGTGTAGATATGGATTAGAATTATGTAAATGTTATTAATTAATTTGGAAATAATTTACATCTTTAAAATATTGTCCTATAATTTAATGATGTGTCTCTCAATTTGTTCAAATAGTTTCATTTTTGTTATTAAAAGTCAGCTTTTTTATAGAAGTCTCAACATATTTCTTGTAAGATTTATTTGTATGTATTTTATAATTTTGCTACTATTGCAAAAATAGTTTCTATTCTCCCTTTATATTTTCTATTTTCTAAAATTTCCCATGAATTATAGTCATCTGCTTAAAACCTTATCATGTGATATGGGTTTGACTGTGTCCCCACCCAAATCTCATCTTGAATTTTTACATGTTGTGGGTGGGACCCGGTGGGAGGTAATTGAATTATGGGGGCAGGTCATTCCAGTGCTGTTCTCATGACAGTGAGCCAGTCTCCCGAGAGCTGATGGTTTTAGAAAGGGGAGTTCCCCGCACAAGCGCTCCTCCATCGCCATGTGAGACGTGCCTTTCACCTTCCACCATTATTGTGGGGCCTCCTCTGCTACATGGAACTGTGAGGCCAATAAACCTCTTTCTTTTGTAAATTGCCCGTCTTAGGTATGTGTTTATCAGCAGTGTGAAGACGACTGATATATCATGGTTTTCCACTGCAGTTAAGCAACAATCCAAACTTCTTCCCAAAGAATGTCACTGCCCACCTCTTTATTCTCAGACAACACTGATCTTCTCGCTTACTACCTCCAAAGACAGTAACCCAGTGGGGCTGAGGAACTCTTCCTTCGGGGTCTGTGCTCTCCCCACACCTTAAGCCTGGTTGATGTTTTCCCCGTTCCCGTGAGTGTAACTCTCTCTCATCCAATGTCTCAAGTTACAAGTGTCTCACTATCAAAGTCTTTCCTGGCCAGCTGCCTACATGACACTTATTCCCCCAATAATTCTTCATTATATCGCTCTGTTTTTCTTCACAGTAACTTTTCAGAACCTGTAATTACAGGTTTACTTGCATATTTTCTTTCTCCTCCTACACTTCACGACAAATGAACCTACCATTGAAAATAGGATCTGTGGAAAAGAAAAATGAGACAGACCAAGGGAGATGGGGAAGAATAAGACAGCCAGAACCTACAAAAATGACAAGAAGGAAAAGTGAAATTATAGCAACGTCAGGGCTACTCTCTGTTTAACTGTTCTCATGTTTTGTGTTGTTTTATTGATGTTTGCATTGTTGGTCTGTATTTGGATTTGCTTCCTTAGTTTGGGTGTCTAGTTTTTCTCAGCTGCTTTCAAGGGTCTTGTGGCTGGCAAACCATCCACAGTTGCACACTCCTGTACCTGCATGGCACACTGAGAACTGCACACACACTCACTCGGAGCAAGAGAAAGAAGGCCAAGAGAAGGGATGGAAATAACAAATACAACAAGAGAGTATGATAATCAGGAAAGGCGGAGGAAGGAAGCAAGATGAAGCCTGTGTGGAGGAAATAAACGGGTGGAGAAAATTATGTGGGGGATTCATGATTCCAGTTCTTCTTCAAGGCCTGGAACAAGGTTTTGAATTCAGACTTCTGTCACTGAAATATAACGCTACTTACTGAGTAAGTAGTGTGACTTTCAAGGTTGGTAGGGTGATAACAGCATTGCAGAAAGAGGGGGAAGAGATGGCAAAAAAGTATGCAGAAAATACGGCACACCAGGGACACTGAAAGGTATTTACTATTGCTAGAGACAGTTCCATACATGATTTGAGAAGGGCAAACCAATACACTGGAAATGAAGGCACGGCCAAATGATGGACCCTCCTGCTGGAAACACACCGAAATTCTGCCCTAATGTCTATGGGTAAAACATCGGAGGCTTTAAAAACTCTACTGCTGTCATCAGTGTTGCGTGTAATTTGCCTCAAATCTTACTCTGAAAGCAGTGGGAGCGTATGTATCAAAAGGCCAAGGCCAGGTAGGAAAGCAGGAAGCAAAGTTCTAAACATCATCAGAATTTGGGAGCTAGCCGGAGGGTGTGCACGTCTACACTCGGTGTCCGCCCTCCCTTGCAGGCTGCGACAGTGGGTTCTCTGGAGCTACAGGTAAATGTGTTTTTTCCCTACACTCAAAACCCACTTGATATGTCTGTCTCTTTCTGTTATCTCATGTGTCATTTCTGTATCTTGGCTCCATGGAGTTCTCCATTTCGGCTTTGCTCTGTAGATATCCCTTTTGAATAATCTGTAGATCTATGAGACCTCCAGACAGGACCCTCTTACCCAATATCCCATTTCAGGAGGGAAACCATACAGGTAATGGCATAGAAAAAATTTTAAAAAAGAGAAAACGATTTCTTAAAAAGATACTAATGATTGGGGTATGGGGAGGCCGCTGAATAAGAGATGGTAATTTTATAGGGAGGGTGGAGAAAGCAGTTACGTCCAGCAATTCTGCCCAGGACAACGGGATAAGAGATGGTGTCACTGCCTGATTTAGAAAATACGTAAGAAAGAATTGGCCTCATACTTGAGGACCCTAAATCCAGTTTTGTGTATGTTAAGATGGAGTTGTCTTTTGGAGATTCCCTAAAAGGTAGTTAAATATGTGAAGCTATTGAAAGAGAACAGGGAGTAAAGAACAGGTTAGCAGTACTTGAACCCATAGCAATGGATGAAATCGCTTAGACAAATTTCGTGGAAGAAGAAGAGGGGACGCCGTGTATGGAAACTGAACTTTGCAAGAGTGGGAAAGGAAAGGGGGTGTAATAAAGTGTCTGACAAGCAGTGGCCAGAAACTCAGCAGTAAAATAGCAATCAATATCACAGAACCAAGCAAGATGAAAGTACTCAAGTGACAAACAGCATCAGATGCAGATAGCATGTCAACTGCCGCGTGTTCATCAGAACAGGCCTCTCAAAAGTTACATCGGTGACACTGGAGGAAGGCCTTTCTGTAAAACTGCTTGGAGAGGAAGCAGGATTAAAAGGAGGCATTGCAGGGTGTTCTTTGATTAGAGTGCCTGCATTAGTAGGTTGAGGGGGAACCTTTTATCATGAAAAAATAAACAAGGTCTTGTTTCTATACTGAATGGCATAACCTACCTACGAAGCAGAGACTGAAGATTTGGAAGAAAGTGAGTATCATGAGAGAGGCTATTCTCCCAGGAAGTCCAGATGAGGTACGCAGAGAACAGGGGTTGCCAGTGACCCAAAGACGACGTGAAGGATGGCAGCTCCTCTGAGGCTCGAGGAATGATTCGACATTGATCATGAACGGAAGAATGGTAGCCTGATAAAGAAGGATTTGATCTTCAGCAATATGGGGTAAGAGAAAAAATGTTTCATCAGTCCCAAACCAAAAATAAGTGACAGTGATGAGAAGTGTGTCATTAACAGACTTATTCATTGATTCAAATCGCTTGATTATCTACCATGTACCATGTCTACTATTTAGACATAACAATTAAAATCTCACCTATAAAATTAATGACAAATTAATAATGAAAATAACTTTTTATTTTGGAGACAGAATTTCACTCTTGTCGCCCAGGCTGGAGTGCAACAGTGCAGTCTCATCTCACTGCCACGTCTGCCTCCCGGGTTCAAGCCATTCTTCTGCCTCAGCCTCCCGAGTAGCTGGGACTACAGGCGCACACCACCACACTCTGCTAATTTTTGTATTTTTAGTAGAGATAGGGTTTCACCATGTTGGCCAGGCTGGTCTCGATCTCTTGACCTCGTGATCTACCTGCCTCAGCCTCCCAAAGTGCTGGGATTACAGGCATGAGCCACTGAGCCTAGCAGAAAAATAACATTTTAAAATAATAAGTCTTTGGTATGATGAGCATTACAAAGGATGAGCAATCAGGTTTGATGACATATTTTTTATAATTTTTTAACTGGAAAATAAAAGTTGTATATATTCATCATGTACCACTTGATGTTTTAAAATATATACACATTTTATAATGGCTACATCAAACTAAAATAATTCTGATACTACCTCTTTCTTTCATATTGTTACCACAAGGAGGACAGTTGGAGCTGAATGTTTGCTATTTGCACGAAACTCTGTGCGTCCAGTTCTCAAGCACAACGTGCAGTCATAGGCAGAGTGAGGCATCTGAAATCGTGGAAATGTCTGAAATAGTTGCTGGCCCAAAACTACTTTGATGAGAGAACAGATGGGTGACAGCCTGGAGTTTCTCTAAGCAGTTAAGAAAAATAGTCAATGTTAGCAAACAACGTCCGCAGTAACAAGCCTGAAATCACCGAGGGAGTAGTTTTCATTACCGATGTGTAAACATTTGCCAGAGTTATGATGAGCAGAAGCTGCTTCTCCCAACCTTGTGCTGCCCACTCTGCTGAGTGTCTTTCAGAGAGCCTTTCACTGAGCTCCTTGTACCTGTAAAACGTCGTCCACCGAGCCTTACTTTGTCAAAGAGTCTGTGACACGTCATCTAATGGGTTGTGCTCCTAGGACGTGTGTCCCAGATCATATATGCTTCTTCCTTTCAGATTCCTGAGGGAGACAACAAAAACAACAAAATATTAGTGAATTCATAAGAATTACTACAAAAGCCCAAAAAACAAAAATTCATTTTGTTTACAAGATTTGAGAACAAAAGAATAATAAGTAATTATTTCTGTTTGTAATGATATTTACGTGAATGGCTCTTCTATCAGTATTCCACTGATACTGGAACAAATTACAATGGACTTCGTGACGCAAGCCAACACACTTTATTATCTCCCAGTACTGTAAGTTGGAAGCCCAACAAGAACCTCTTGAGCTAAAATAAATGAATTAGGTGGACTGTGTTCCCTCCTAGGGGCTTTACGGAGAGTCGATTTTCTTGTCTTTTCCAGTTTCTGAAGGCCAACATTGGCTTGGCCAACAATTCCTGGGCTCAAGGCCCCTTTCTTCCGTCTTCAAAGACAGGAACATTGTATCTCTCTGACCATTCACACATCACCCCGTCTCCTTCTGACTCTGTCTTCTGCTTCCTTCCTACACCTTTAAGGACCCTAGTGATCCCACTGGGCAGGACCTTCTCCCTATCTCAACACCGTTAAGTTTAATTACATACAAAAGTCCCTTCTTTCATGTGGGGTAACATATTCACAAGTTCTAGGGAATATCCTGCCTACCACGGCCCCATTGCTTAATTAAAAACTTGACAACAGGTAAAATGGAAAAAATACAAAAATAATTTAGTAGTCTTGATTATTGTAACATGCATGTTAAATGTAGATTTTTATCAGTGGGATGAAACCAAGCTGTTTATTCTACATAGCCTATCAGTACTCCTCCACTTGAATAACAGCTACAGAAGTGAAAAAGCATACAAGAAGATGGTGTAGGAAATGGTCAGTACACAAGACCAGAAATTACACCCCTGTGAGTGGGACTGGCTTTTTTATATACTGTGAAATCTAGGAAAAGTCATAATTTTACAGGTTTTTTAAATATGGAAAATGGGGGATATCAGGCATTGTTGTTGGCATATACACAGATACTTTGTCAATATAATTTCTCACTCAAAACATTATAAAAATTACATGAGAAATCTGCATGTGAAAGTTCTTTGTAAATTGTAAAACACCACATAATCATGAGGGGTTTTTACAAGTTTTTGAAAGCTTTTCACATGTATTATCATTGATTCAAAGAGAGTTATGATGTATGTAGGACAATTGTTATTAGTCTCCTTTCAGTTATACAGCAGTTGACACCGGCAGGAGGTTTGCTGTCCCAAGCCAAAATGGTAACAGAGTTCAGATTCCAGTGCTCCATCAGTGGGTTCTTTACCTCACCTCCTGGCTACACACTGCTACATCCACTTGTAAATTAAGGGATTAAACA
Organism: Cheracebus regulus; assembly: GCA_963574635.1. Taxonomy (NCBI): domain Eukaryota; kingdom Metazoa; phylum Chordata; class Mammalia; order Primates; family Pitheciidae; genus Cheracebus; species Cheracebus regulus. The sequence continues at coordinate 16,885 of CAUYQU010005268.1, forward strand.
CTCAGGAAAAAAGCACCCTATATAATTTCAATCCATGATTGAAAGCTGGGCCTCTAACAAAATGGAGACTTATAGTGATGGGAAAGAAAGGGACTAACAATGTGAGCAGAGGAAACCTGTGAAGAGTGACTTGACAGGAAAGGAAGCATTTTAGATATCATTAATTTCAAAGATTTATCATCAGCCATGGGTGGGCAGAGGAGTAGACCAGCAATCCTGACAATCGGAAGTTAGATTTAGTGTTTGCTTTTGTTTAGTGTTAGAAAAAAATGTGCAGCATGTAGAATTATGCCAATATAACGATACCTCTTGTACAATGAAGAAAAAATTCCCACGTCATCACAGAAGTATAAGAAAAGATGCTCAATAATAAGAATTAGCTACTAATTATCAGATAAATGCAAATCAAAACCAATGATCTATCACCTTACTCTCATTCAGATGAATGCTATCAAAATAAATAAGTAAAATCACAAGTATTGACAAGAATGTGGGGAAACTGGGACCCTTGTGCACTGTTTGGATTGTAAAATGGTGCAACAGCTTTGGAAAGTGAAGTGCTGAGGAGTTACCTAAAAAGACTCAGTTATTCCAAAGTAACCATTTAAAATCCAATGGGGGGAGTGTGTTTTAAAAAGACTCCGTATTTAAACTGAATGGAGACAGTTGAAACTGGAAGAAACTGTAATATTGTTAATTGAAAATTCTAAATTATTCAGCTCTCTGTTGAAACATTGACTCAAAAGCTATAGTGGTTTTTCAAAAATTGAATATATGATCTAGCAATCTCACTTCTGAATACATATCCAAAAGAATTAAAAACAGGATCTTGAGGTATTTCACACCTGTATTCATAGCTGTACTATTCACAACAGCCAAAAGGTGGAAGCAACCTGAATGTTTGTCAGCAGATGAGTGGATAAACAAAATGTGGTATAGACTCACAGTGTGATATTATTAAACCTTAAAAATGAAGGAAATTAGGGCCAGGCACGGTGGCTCATACCTGTAACCCCAGCACTTTGGGAGGCCGAGGCAGGCAGATCACAAGGTCAGGAGATTGAGATCATCCTGGCTAACATGATGAAAGCCCATCTTTACTAAAGATACAAAAAATTAGCCAGGCAGGGTGGTGTACACCTGGAGTCCCAGCTGCTTGGGAGGAGGAGGCAGGAGAATAGCTTGAAACTGGGAGGCAGAGGTTGTAGTGAGCCAAGATGGCACCACTGTCCTCCAGCCTGGTGACAGAGTGAAGCTCTGTGTCACACTCACACACACACACAAAAAAAGAAGGGAAAACTATTTCACATGCTATACATAAGTGAACCTCAAAGATTCTGTGCTAAATGAAACAAGTCACTTACAAGAAGGCAAATACTATATGATTCCATTTGTATAAGGTATTTAAAGAAACACAAGGTAGAATAGTGGTTACCAGGGGCTAAGGAGAGTTGAAAAGTGGGAATTGTTGTTCAATGAGTATAAAGTTTGAGTTTGGCAAGGAGAAAAGTTCATGTGAATATACTTGACATTACTGAACGACACACTTAAAAAGAGCCCAAATAGCCAAGGCAATCCTAAGCGAAAATAACGAAGCTGGAGGCATCACATTACCAGACTTCAAACTATATTACAGGGCTACAGTAACTAAAACAGCATGATACGAGTACAAAAACAGTCACATAGACCAATGAAACCAAACAGATAATCTAGAAATAAGACCACACACCTAAACCATCTGATCTTTGACAAATCTGACAGAAACAAGCAATGAGGGAAAACTTCCTGTTCAGTAAGTGAGGCTGGTACAACAGCCTAGCCATGTGCAGAACACCGAAACTGGATCCCTTCCTTACACCTTACCCAAAAATCAACCCAAAATGGATTTGAGCCTTAAACATAAAACCCAAACCCCTAAAAACCCTGGAAAATAACCTAGGAAGTACCATTCTGGATACAGGAAGCGGCAAAGATTTCATGAAAAAGACACCAAAAGCAACTGCATCAAAGCACAAGTTAACAAATGGAATCAAATTAAACTAAAGAGCTTCTTCACAGTATAAGAAACTATTGACCAGGTGCATGCAGCAGCTCACACCTGTAATCCCAGCACTTTGGGAGGCTGAGGCTGGTGGATCACAAGGTCAAGAGATCAAGCCCATCCTGGTTAACATGGTGAAACCCCATTTCTACTAAAAATACAAAAATTAGCTGGGCATAATGGCACATGCCTGTAGTCCCAGCTGCTTGAGAGGCTGAGGCAGAAGAATCACTTGAACCTGGAAGACAGAGGTTGCAGTGAGCCAAGGTCACACCACTGGACTCCAGCCTGATGACAGAATGAGACTCCATCTCGAAAAAAGAAAAAAGAAGGAAAGAAGGAAAGAAAAGAAGAAAGAAAGAGAGAAAGAAAGAAACTATCAACAGAGTAAACAGACAGTCTACACAAGGGGTGAAAATATTTTCAAATTATGAATCTGACAAAGATCTAATGTCCAGAATCTATAAGGAACTTAAAATCACAAGAAAAAAAAAAAAGAAAGAAAGAAACAACCCCATTAAAAGTGGGCAAAGTGCATGAACAGACACTTTTCAAAAGAATACATACCTGTGGCTAACAAGCATATGAAAAAATGCTCAGTATCGTTAATCATTTGAGAAAAGCAAATCAAAACCCTAATGAGATACCATCTCACACTTTCAGAATGGCTATTACTAAAAAGTCAAAATATAACAGATGCTGGTGAGGTTGCAGAGAAAGGGGAACACTTATACACTGTTGATAGTGTAAATTAGTTCAACCATTGTGGAAAGTAGTGTGATGGTTCCTCAAAGAGCTGAAAACAACTGCCATTCAACCTAGCAATTCCATTACTGTGTATATACCTAGAAGTATATAAATCATTGTACCATAAAGACACATGCAAACATATGTTAATTACAGCACTATTCACAATACCAAAGACATAGAATCAACATAAATGCCCATGACTGACAGACGCGATCAAGAAAATGTGGTACATACACACCATGGAACACTGCGCAGCCGTAAAACATAATGAGATCATGTCCACTGCAGGACCATGGATAGAGCTGGAGGCCATTACCCTTAGCACACTAACACAGGAACACAAGACCGAATACCACATATTCTCACTTATAAGTGAGGACAAAATGATGAGAACACATGGACACATAGAAGGGAGTAAGAGACACTGGGGCCTATTTGAGGGTGGAGGATGGAAGGAGAGAGAGGATCAGAATAAATAACTATCAGACACTGTGCATAGTACCTGGGTACGAAATCATCTGTACACCAAACCCTATACATTTACCTATATAACCAGCCTGCACATGGTACCCCTGAACCTAAAATAAAAGTTAAAAAAAGAATAGTTAAAATGATAAATTTGTGTTATGTGTCTTTTACCACAATTTTTAAAGAATCCCACACATCTTAGTGAGGGATACAGACCTGATGAGAATGCAGTTCAAACGACGCCTGGCAATCAAGATGAAGAGGGTACTGTTGGCCGTGACCTCCAATACATGATCCTGCACTCCACAAGAATATCACAAGAAAGGGTTAAACGGTACCAGTGTCATAACTCCAGAGTGACACTCCAGGATGCTGTGGGGATGCAAGGACCCACACTCCTTCTGTGGACATAGAAAGGGTCTTCCTCATAGACACAGCCCCCAACATGGAGAAATAAAGGAGAGTGGGGCCAGGCGTGGTAGCTCATACCTGTAATTTCAGCACTTGGGGAGGCCAAGGCGGGCAGATCACTTCAGCCCAGGAGTTTGAGACCAGGCTGGGCAACTTAGCAAAACCCTGTCTCTACTAAAAAGACAAAAAAAAATTAGCCAGGTGTGGTGGCACAGGCCTATAATCCTAGCTATGTGGGAGGCGGAGGCATGGGAATCACTTAAACCCAGGAGGCCGAGGTCGCAGTGAGCCAAGGTCACACCATTGTACTCGAGCCTGCGTGACAGTGAGATGCTATCTCAAAAAAAAAAGGAGAGTGAGAGAATGAGAGAAAATTAGAATCTTGAAGATTTACCTAAAAGCCTCAATGGTTCCAAAACTACCCTTTAATATCTAATAGGGAGTTGTATTTATTTTAAATACACTCAATATTTAAACTGGAGGGAGATAGTTGAAACTGAAATATTATTCACTGGAAATTCTAAATTATTCAGCTATCTGCTGAAACACTGGCAGGAGCAGGCCCATGACAGAGAATGACAGAACGGTGTCTTCTGTGGATACCTAAGTTAGAGCGCGGGTTAAATGGGTGTTCTCTCTCAGTTTTGACTGAGGCCCCAAGATGGCAACTGTCAATCATATTCACATTCCAGAACAATCTGTGAATCCCTCAAAGCAGACCTTGCCAAGGCGGTGGCTGGGAATAATTTGGGGAGCCTTAGAAGATCACTTGCCTCCATTCTTTTAGAAATATTGGAAAGGAAATTAGAAAGGTTTCTTTGTGGGAAAGATATTGGTAGCTGCTGTTCCAGCACTGTGCCGCCAGGATTTTTCAGAGGGACAAAGATGCACTGGAGGGTTCACTTCACATCTGTGTCAGGAGATGACAGGGCTTCGTCTGTCTGTTTTATGCGGCTATAACAGAACACCACAGACTGGGTAACTTACAATGAACAGAAATGTATGTGGTTCGTGGTTCTGGAGGCTGGAAGTCCCAGATCACGAGGCTGATGTCTGACAAGGGCCTTTCTGCTGCATTAACTCATGACGGAAGGTGGAAAGGCAAAAAGAGTAAGAGCAAGAGGAGGCCGAACTTGCTTTTTTATTTTATTTTATTTTATTTTATTTTATTTTATTTTATTTTTATTTTTTATTGCATTTTAGGTTTTGGGGTACATGTGAAGAACATACAATATTGTTGCATAGGTACACACATGGCAGTGTAATTTGTTGCCTTCCTCCCCTTCACCTATATCCGGCATTTCTCCCCATGCTATCTCCCCCCAACTCCCCACCCCCCACTGTCCCTCCCCTATTTCCCCCCAACATACCCCAGCGTATAGTGCTCCCCTCCCTGTGTCCATGTGTTCTCATTGTTCAACACCCGTCTATGAGTGAGAACATGTGTCAAAAGAATACTTTTAGATTTACAGAAAAATTGTGAAGATAGCACAGAAAGCATATACTCACACCAAGTCCTTCTTATTTTTAACATCTTACACTAGTATGATACATTTGTCACAGCTAATGAGCCAATTGTGATACATTAACTAAAGTCCAAGCTTTATTCATATCTCCTTGGCTTGTTCCAAAGGTCCTTTTTGTGTTCCAAGATCTCTTCTAGGATGCCACATTATATTTAGCCACCATATCTTAGCTATTTCTCAGACTTTCCTTGTTTTTGATGACCTTGACAGTTTTGAAGTATACTAGTCACATATTTGAAAGAATATCCCTGAACTTGTATTTGTCTGATATTTTTCTCATGATAAGGTTAGGGTTATGAGTTTGAGGAAGAAGACCACAGAAGCAAAGCACCATTAACGTCACATCATATGAAGAGTACATAGTGTCAGTATTACATGTCACTATTGATGTTAACCTTGATCACCTGCCTGAGGAAGTGTTTGTCAGGTTTCTTCACTATAAAGTTACTTTTTCTCTCCCACTTCCATACTGTAGTCTTTGAAAGAAAGTCATTATTTACAGTCTACCTTTAAAGAGTAGGGAGTTATGCTCCACCTACTTAAGGAAGAGTATCCATATACATTATTTTGAAGTCTGTAAACCTTTGCAAGATTGATATATTCTTCACATTTATTCATTCATATCATCATTTATTTATGTGAGTATGGATTCATGGATATTTATTTTATCCTTTGAGTCATAATTCAATACTACTTTATTTTGTTGCTCAAATTTTGCACACTTTGGCCATTAGGAGCTCAGCTGCTATCCTTTTGACAGACCCCATCATTTTATGTGTGCATATGTGTGTGTTGGTGTGTGGTTTATTTATTGCTATGTTGCTGTTGTTTTTAGCACTTTCTGGCACTGCAAGATGTTTCAGGCTAGTCTTGTTTATTTCCCACCCCACCCCAGTCCTAGAATCAGCTAGGCTCCAGGTAGGCTCTAGGTATTGTCAAAGCCAAAACTGCACCTGGCAAAGTTAAACAGTAAAAGCAGTAAACAGAAGATTCATTCGTGGCAACTGCAGTCATGGAGAGGCTACAACTTAATCTGAGCTCAGTACTCCTTAAAACCAATGGTGGAAGAAGTTTTAAGAGCTGGGATGGGGGAATCCTAGGCCACTTTTGCTCGCTAATTTTCCTTATCCAGTGGAAAAGTAAACTTTCTCTGATTTTCATGACAGGAGGCAGTTTTACAACATGAACCATCATGCCCTGAGAAGTTAGGGTCTCATCCTCCCAGAGCCTGGAAGATGGGGACACTATCTTATGATTACATTGCAAAGGAATGGCTTCCAGATCCCTGAAAAAGACATTCCTGGCTATAAAACTGGCTCGAGGTTATTTAAAAGATTTATATCTCAAAGGAGCATAGAAATATTTATATTCACAAATTTTCTAAGGTAGAACTTCAGAAAAGAGAGGTCAGAAAGAGGCTTGTTAAAATGTAGTCAAGCTGAGGAAAATTTTAAGGTTATTTTAGTCAGCATTATCTTTGTTACTGGTGTCCCATTACTTCTAGGATCACTCAGCACACAGAGCAAAGTAAACATACGTGTATTCTAACCACTGCCTATGCACATATTTATAAAACCTTCTATGCATATATTTGTATTTGTTTCCTGTGTCTGCCCTGTGGTAACAAATTATCACAAACTCAGTGGCTTAAAACTATATAAATTTATTCCATTACAGACTGGAAACCAGAAGTCCAAATGTGAGGTGCTGGGAGAGCCATGCTCCTTTCCCAAGGTTTCTAGAGGAGAATACGGTCCTTGCCTCTTGCAGCCTCCTGTGACTGTAGGCATTCCATGGTATCTGCACTCACTCAAGTCAGCTTGCATGGTCGCATTGCCTCCACAGCTGTCTCAGTGATCTCTCTTGCCCTGTCTTAAAGGATATGTGTGAGTGCATGTAGGGCCCACCCAAGAAAACCAGAATAAACTCTTCTCAAGATTCTTAGTTAAATCACATATTTTGCCATATAAGGTAATATTCATAGATTCCAAGGATTAGAAAAGATACATTTTTTTGGAAGTCTCCAAATCAGCCCACTGCAGTATCCACCTACATATATATTAAACTGAACATGAGTTCATCCTGATGTTTCTAATCCGAATCCAGTAACACACCAATCATTCTAGTCTTCAAGCTTGCTTGTCTGTAACTTCCAACTCCAATGTGAGAACCATGGCTCCCAGTGTCAGCCACCATTTACTTAATTATCTGATTCCATTATACATGTACAGTGGTTTCAGAATTGTTAACTTGTAGCCTGGAGCAAGTCAACTCCTGAGCAAGACAGTTCAATAAATAAAAGTCTTTTTAGTCCAGCAGCCTGATCAAAAAAATGCCAAATATTCAAGAAATTATTAGCAGGTTTTTTGATTGCTTTAGAGACATAATCTGTCTAATTAATATAATGAAAGAAAACTATCTGTTGAGCAGTAACCATTTTTTCACAAGTCTTTTTTTATTTTTCAACAAAAGAAGAGACTGCCTTTTCCAAATTGGCATAGAAGCAGTAAAATCACCTGGGAAGCCACCAAAACTGATTTACTTTGTTGCATATTTCTTCTCAGAGTTTATGATTTTCCTTTGGCTCTTGACTTCCCACCACAGAAGACAACTCCTCTCATGAGACCTTCTTACAGAAACATTAATTTTACATAAAATTATCTTGCATTAGTAGGGACAGCTGTTGAGGAGGAGCCCATGAACAAAATTGTCAGATGTGAATGTGCCATGAACAATTTCCCACAGCTGAATTCATTTGAATAGGACTCATTAAAAAAAGAAAATTCCTGCCAATGAACTGTTTGTAATATGGGGGGAAATGTGGAAACAGCCTAACTGATTCTATGTAAGAGCCTAAATAGTTTTATTTTATAATAGAAGACTATTTAACAATATGTATCAACATTGAAAAATTTCAAACCTTAATGTTAAATTTAAAAAGTTGTTATGCAAATGTTTAAACACATAATGATAATGTGTTATTTTTAAGTTAATACCTATGTATATAATGTGCAAGAATTTGCATGGGAATAATAGATTCCAGTTTCAGGATAGCAGGCACCTCTGGGGAAAGAGATAAAGAGAAATGAAGTGAAGAGGCATTAGCTTTAATTGTTTTTGTGACGTATTTGTTTTCCTAAAGAGAGATCTAAATATAATATAGCAGTATGAAAATACCTCTTAAATCTTAATGATAGATATCGGGTATGCCATTTTATTTCTATACTCTTCTACATGTTATTTTCATTTAAATAGGCCAAAATATCTTAGAATTCTAAACTGCAATAATACTTGAATATGGATAACTAATTATTTAAATATATGAATTTTTATTTTGAATACTCCATTTGTATCAATAAAACAATGCAAATGATGTATTAACAAAAGACTATGTATATGCAGTCTTCCCTTGAAGTACTTTTTAAAATCCTAGTTGAGAGCTATATTTATTTAAAATTTAAAATTGATACGTTCTCCCTGTCCTAAAGTTTCCTTCTCTAATAAAAGATACATTTTTACCTGCATTTTAGTATCAATTTAATCTCTGCGTAGTTCTTTGGCTGACCAAGCATTTTCCGATAGAAGAGACCAAGCCTAGCCTTTGTGGTGAGTTTACAGGGAATATTTACTAGCTGTACACATTTGTATGGTTAAACATGCAGAAACTCTGATAGATTAAATCACTTTCCCAAATCAGTTGTTGAGTTGATATAAAACAGCTCTTTCCATTCTTAATTGCTAAGTCTTATGATAAATATTTCTACTCAAATATTGAAGAACACTTCAAAAAGTTTATTTAATCCCTTGTTTGGTGTTTTTATTCCCTTGTTAACTGTCACTTTATTTTGGTTTGTTTGCTTTGATAAGGCAAGTTTATAGGAGTTGGTGAGAAGTATAGAATCTTACAGAAATGGGCTATAAACACAAATATCTATTGGTCTCTCTCTCTCTCTCTCCCTCCTGTGTCTCTGTTTTCCTACATTGTGGGAATTTATGCAGATAAACAAACCCCTCTTCTGGAATGCTAATTATTCCTGGATGGTTAAAACCTTAGTTAAATTTGAGTTTCTTTAATCAGATTTATGGAAAGAAATTGAAGTTAGTGATATCAAATTGAGGAAATAAAACTTATTCTAAGCAATCATGCCTAAGAGCAACGGAAAATGAGAAATTAAGAAATACAGAAGTGTGTAAAACATTAACCTAAGTGTGGTAGCATCTAAATGTGGAGTGCTAGAGTTTGAGCTCAGTAAGTGACTACTTAGTTCTATATCTAGTAGAGTGATTCTTCAAAGAGGTTCAGTGACACTGTATTAACATTTAAGGAGATTAATGAAAGTTCTTACGTTTTTATCCCAAATTCTACTACCCCTCTACAGCAGTGGTTCTTAAACTTTAGCATGTATGAGAATCACCTGGAAGTTATTAAAACACAAATTTCTGGGCCCCACTGATTCATTAAAGCATGGGTACCAGGATTCCATTTCTAACAAGGTCTCTTATGATGCTATTGATGGTAATTGTGAAGGAATCACATCAAGTTCTTCTCCTAAGTCACTGTTTCTTCTCAATTTTCATTGCCGGCTTATTTTCTTCTCTAGATGTCCTAAGACTGAAATACGGTAAATGCAGACCTTGGTTATTTGGTGATCTCAACAAATGTTACCCGATCTCATAACTTTAAATACCATCTGTAGGTCAAGGGCTCTCAAATGTTTATTTCCTGCCCATATTTATCCCCTTGACCTTCAGACACATATATGCAAATGCCTACGCAACGTCTCTATTTCTAATACACATCTTACTTGACTAGTCTTAAAGTAGAACTCTTGCACTTTGTCTCTAAACTGCTCCCCTCAGAGTCTTCCCCATCTTAACTGATGACAATTCAGTTCCAGTGGGTTAGTATAAAATCTTGAAATCATCCTTGAGTTCTCTCTTTCACGCAAAACAACTCATACAGACATCTGATCACATTTCCCCACCTCCATTGCTGCCACCCTAGTCTAAGCATCATCTCTTATCTGGATTATTACAATAGTCTCTAGCTACGATTATATCCTAAACCCTGCTTCTACCCTGGTTCCTGTATGGTCTGTTCTCAACACAGCAGCCAAAGTGATGCTAAAACTCATTTTTTGTTGTTATTATCCTCAAAACCCTCCAGACTACCTATATTACTCCAATTAAAAGCCAACATTCTTAGAATGACCTGTGGATACAACTCAGCTCTGACTTTACCTCATACTCTCTTTTCCCTAGTTCACTCCTTGTTGTCCATGCCAGCCCCCATCCTGTTCCACGAAACAGGCAGTACATTACACCTTAGGGCCCTTGTATTTGCTGTTTTCTCTAATAAAATGCTTTTACTCCTGATACCCACATGCTCACTTCTTTCAAGTCTTTGTTGAAATATCATCTTCTCTCTTACAAAGAGACTTAGACTCCCACACAATAATAGTGGGAGACTTTTAACACTACATTGTCAATATTAGACAGATCAACGAGATAGAAAATTAACAAGGATATCCAGGACTTGAACTCAGACCTGGAATAAGTAAACTTAACAAATATTTACAGAACTCTCCACCCCAAATCCACAAAACATACATTTTTCTCAGTATCGCATTATACCTATTTTAAAAGTGACCACATAATTGGAAGTAAATCACTCCTCAGCAATTGCATAGCATTTCACAGGT